>VSMD01105556.1:0-142135 GCA_008750895.1 Mirza zaza
ATGTTTTTCTTTTCCTTTCCTTTTTTTTTTTTTGAGAGTCTCTCTCTGTCACCCTGGGTAGAGTGCAGTGGTGTCATCATAGCTCACTGCAACCTCAAACTCCTGGGCTGAAGTGATCCTCCTGCCTCAGCCTCCCAAGTAGCTGGGACTATAGGCATGTGCCTCTGCACCTGGCTAATTTTTTCTATTTTTGGCAGAGATGGGGTCTTGCTCTTGCTTAGGCTAGTCTCAAACTCCTGACCTCAAGTCAATCTCCCGCCTTGCCCTTTCAGAGTGGTAGGATTACAGGTGTGAGCCACTGCACCTGGCCCCATGTTTTTCTAACCATATCTCCAGAACACTTGTCCTAACTATTTACTTAATACTTTACATATACTTAGTTTGTAATTTAAATGGATTTTCAATATCTATGAAATCATAGGATATGACAGTTGTGTTTTCTAACATTCACTTAAATAAATACGTAACTATGAAGACAAAATAAGTCCACATATTGTTTGAAAGCATCTTGCCTACCATCTCAGGGGTACCCACAACAATACTTTGGCCAACTCTTATCATCTCTCACGAACTCTATTTCTTCTGCCTCCTTCGTGCATAAGGGGCATTACACAAACAGGTGCGAAACAAGAGATGATTGTAAGACCTGTTTGGTGGTTAGTATTTTTCCAAGGCTGTTTTTACAGACGGCTTTTTCCTACCCCAGAGGTGGCTACGCTTCAGGGATGAGAGGCAAAGGGGTCCCAGTTTGTAGAGTCTCCTCAGTGCTTAGGGCGGTCTGGTTGAAAAGAACTATATAGATATCAGTTATCATCATTCTCATGATGACGATGATTATTTTACATATGGCTGCTTTAAGGGTGAATGGCACGGTCTCATTTGTATGCCAGCATCTGGCAGGCTGTCACACATCTGCTGAATATAACCTAAACTGTGCTATTAATATTTCCCCTTTGCATTCTTCCCAAGGCATCTGTCTCCTAGAGTGCCTAAAGAAACTTCCCTCCGCCTTGAAGGCCTAGAGGCAAAATTCAGAAAACGTGTCACCTAGACTGGGGAAAGCAGAAGCTCAGAGTGACAGCCAGCTGAGCCCGAGCAGATTTCTGGCTCTTGGAATAGACGTGGAGAGAGAAATGGAACCACCACCCACACTCATTCTATTAGCAGCTGCACTGCCAGGCAAAATCTGTGGCAGCGTCTCCCAGGCCCAGACAGCATGTCGAGCCTGTTCTGGGAACAACAAAAGATGCCAGCCATGGTCCTGATGGTCAGTTCTCAATGTCTCCAAATGTATCGCATAATTGTCGCTACCAAATTAAAGCTGCTTCCCCTAAAAAGCCTTTGGACACTGCTGAGCACTCTCTGCAGCATTTTTTCTTGAGCACACAGCTAGACTACATTTCCCAGCCTGCTTTGTGGTTGGAGGTGGCCTCGTGGCTCAGTTACAGCAATAGAACACATGCTATTTTTGGGCCTGGCTCATGGGAACCTCCTGTGTATGGTCCTCCATGACCTCCCCCTTTTGCTGTCCTGCTCTTGATAAACATGGTGACGTCGGGGAGCCACAAGGTCAGAGGGCCAAGTCTCTGAATCACTGATTGGATGAGGCTGCCAGCCAGTGGGGGTCATCAGTATTCAACCTTATAGAAGAAATTATCTTGTATTTGCTTGAGTCATTATGGGGTCTATTTTATATCGGAATATTCAGAGCTTTACTATAACTGTTAATAACAAATTTATAGGTTACATGCCATGATCAACTGTCTACCAAGTATCTCCACTTTGATGATCTACTTGACATGTCCCACCAACTTTCTGTATGACGCAGTGTTCCATATGCTAGATCACACAAAGTCCTTGCTCTCACAGAATTTACATTCTCATATGGGGAAACCATAAATACACAAATAAAAAGATAATTTCAAATAGTGATTAGTACTAGGAAGATAACAGGAATAGAGAGTTATTGGTGGCTACTTGGGAGTTAACGGGAGATGGTGCCTCTGAGGCCTGAATAATGACAGGTAACTAGCCATGTGAACTCTGGAGGCAGAATATTCCAGAAAGAGGGAACAGCAAATGCACAGAATGGAAGAACAAGAGTTATCCAGGAACAGTAAAGTGGTTAGTTGGCTGAAATAGAGTGCATGAAGGAAAAGTGATATTACAAGGAAGAGGCAGGGACCAGAACATGTGGAATCATATAGGCCTAGGTAAATAACTTGAATTTTATTCTAAATGCAGTGGGGAGGAACTAGAGTGTTTTCAGCAGGGAAGGAGTGATGTCTGGATTAAACGATGAAAGGTCCACTCTGACTGTTATGTGGGACCTGTGTTGTGTAAAAGAACAAGAAAGAATTGAGACCAGATAGAAGGTCACTGCAGTCACACAGGTGAGAGACAACAGTGGCTCACGCTAGCCTGGGTTGGTAGGAGTGGAGATGGAGAGATGTGAGTTGATTTGAGATTTTTTTATAGAGGAAGCATTGGCAGGGCTCATGGATAGATTGAGTCGGGTAGGGGAGGCTGGTGAGTGCAAGAGGAGAATCAATATTGACTCCTAAAGTCAGCTGTCCGGCTGGGCAAGCAGCGAAGCCATGAACTGAGAGTTGGGATTATAGTAAAGAATCAGGAGTTTGCGGAGGAATGGAGTACACACTAGGTACTCAGCGAATGACCCATTTTTATCATTAAGTAGAGGGTCCACAGAGTGGGGTGAGAATACTGAGTCAGAGACTTACTCAGCAATTTTCTTGATTTCTCCAAATTTTAGTTAAATAGTAGAAAATGATACCCATACTATAAGGTTGCTATACCGAATATACTCTCAGGGGTTAGAAACTGCAAGGAAGCATGATGGGGGCTTGAGGATTGTTAGTGAGGTTCTAGTTTCTTGATGTGGGTGGTGGTTACAGGGGGGTTCACGATCTACAAAATGTCATCAAGCTGTACAGTTATACATATGCTCTTCGGTATGCATGTTACACTTCGATGAGAGGTAAAATGAGATACTGTACTCAAAGTTCCCAGTGCACATGCTTGGAACTCAATAAATGTCAGCCACTACTATTTTCACTATCATGATACAACAGAAGCCGCCTCATGTATACCTGATGTTCATGCTGTCCATTTAGACCATTTATAGATGAACAGAGGAAGTAGCCCTAACTGAACTCCAGGGTCTTATCTCATCATCGATAAAAATCACATTTAATTTTAACCCACCACACATAAATGCCTCTACATGAAGGAATTGACTCAGAGTTCCAATGTACAGCTAGCCCCGGCCCACTACTTGTAATTCAGTATTTCCCTAACTTTATAGTTAGGATGAAAGAGTCTCACAGACTCCAGTGTATCTTAAAAGGGGCAAGTTCTACGTAAGTGATGGGCATTAACAGTTGTGACTGCTCTCCTTTCTACTCCATTTCCTCCCGCCTCCAAACCTGCTTGTACCTGAATATTCTTGATTTATGCCACCTGATGATTAGATGCAAGGAAAGGATACTAAAACTTTGATTGGTTATTTCAAAGTTCCATAGGTTAATCCTCAGGTCATCGGCGGACATGTAGGTTTCGTAGTCGCTGTTGACCGATATGGAGTTGATGTGATACGTGTGTGCGTTGGCAAAGACTCTTCGTGGGGTGGCCTCCACCATCAGGTCCATGGGTCTCAGGACAGGCACCTGGGATGGGAGAGAAACAAATCACTTCAGAACCAAAGCTCTGCCCTAGGAAAAGAATGTACATGTTTATGTCCTTTATTAGCACACACAAAATTACAACCACGTTAAAGAAGATTGAAGTTAGAGAAAGAAGGAGACTAAGAACACATCACATGTTGTTCTTGTTATTTTCTGTTCCTTTTAGTTTTCCTCCTTTCCCAAAAGATAGCTCCATCACTTAGCCCTGATGGGAAATTGTATCCTTTACAAATTCTAAACTTTCCTCCCAGGACCTTCAGGTAGCCTCATCTTAGGTAGATCTTGGATTCCACTGGGGGGTAATAACTACCTTTCAAAGTTATTGTTTTCACTTTTTTTTTTTTTTTGAGACAGAGTCTTACTTTGTTGCCCAGGCTAGAGTGAGTGCTGTGGCATCAGCCTAGCTCACAGCAACCTCAAACTCCTGGGCTCAAGCAATCCTCCTGCCTCAGCCTCCCAAGTAGCTGGGACGACAGGCATGTGCCACCATGCCCAGTTAATTTTTTGTATATATATTTTTAGTCGGTCAATTAATTTCTTTCTATTTTTGGTAGAGATGGGGTCTCACTCAGGCTGGTTTCGAACTCCGGACCTTGAGCAATCTGCCCGCCTCGGCCTCCCAGAGTGCTAGGATTACAGGCATGAGCCACCACGCCCGGCCTCACTTTTGTTTTTTTTAGAAAACATGAAATCTATTTGAAAAAGGAAGCCGTGGGAAAATTTTATTAGGTTATTAAGGATAAAATGTCCCATTTCCTTAAGTACTAAGTTTGACAGTTGATATCTCTGACATTTCACTTTTTGACATTTCTCATTTTATTTTTATTGCACAGGTACATCCTCAGTCTTTAAAATGTATGCTTTGGTTTGTGATTGTCTTTCAAATCTTTTTTAGAGCAATTTTTGTGAAACCATGGATGAGTCAAAAGTTCGTGTTATTTTTGAATATGAGTTCCGTCGTGGAACCAATGCAGTGCAGACAGCTCGAAATATCAACGAAGTGTTTGAAAAGAATGCGGCTAATGAACACACAGTAAATAACACTAATGGTTTGAGAAGTTCTGTTCTGGTGATTTTAATCTTGAAAACGAGCCATGTAAGTGACCTGACAACCAAGGTGGATAACAATGAGCTGAAAGCTGTAGCGGAAGTGAATCCATTTCAACCTGTGAGTGAATTAGCAGCAAGGTTTGACATTATTATTCCAACAATATTGGACCATTTGTAACAAATAGGCAAGGTAAAGAAGCTGGATAGATGGGTTCTGCATGAACTAAACTAGTGTCAGAAGAGAAATCATCTCGAAGTTTGCCTTTCTTTGCTGTCATAACATGAAGGTGAACCATTTCTACACCGTATTATTACGCGGGATGAAAAATGAATTCTTTTTGACAATCACAAGCATTTGGCAGGGTGGCTGGATAAAGATGAAGTGCTAAGACATAGTCCAAAACCGAATATTCATCAGAAAAAGCTAATGGTGTCTGTTTGGTGGTACAGTGCTAGTATTAGCCACTATAGTTTCATGAAACCTGGTCAATTACAGCGGATGTCTACTGCAACCAATTGGACAGAAGGATGAGGATGCTTGTGATTAAGCAGCTTAGATTGGTCAACAGAGATAGGCCAATCCTCTTGCAAGACAACACTCGACCACATGTTCCACAAACAACACTGCTCGAACTACAGCAGTTGGACTTGGAAACTCTCTATCATCCACCATATTCAACAGACCTTGCACCAGCTGACTACTACTTCTTCCAGGCTTTGGACCACTTCTTGCAAGGAAAAATATTCAATTCTCAACAAGGTGTGGAAAATGCCTTTTGCTATTTCACTGCCACTTATTCTCCAAGCTTCTTCGCTGCTGGCATAAGTAAGCTACTGTTAAGATGGCAAAACTTATGTCGATAATATAGGCCCATACTTTGATTAATTGTACTGCTTTTTGTTTGAGATATAATAAACTATGCTTTTGATTGGAAATCAGGCATTTCATATTTAATGACCTAATCGAAATGTCTAGTTCCACTTTAAATTTATCCTTTATGTCTTTTTATCTCATGGCTTTCGGGGGGCTAGACCCCACCCTGGCTTAAGCGCATTTTAAAAAAACGTATAGTTACCCAAGACTTTAATAGCCCAAATTCAGCTATTAATATATAGGGTATTCATGGACATCTTGGTTGACCTGAGAAAATCTTGGTTTATACCTGTTGTCTTAGAGTATGGACCAGGAAGTGTGCACTTTCTTATTCAAAATTGTACCAGTTTGGACATCAGTTATATGGTCACCTTACTGACACATAAAAACTTCTAAGTATTTGTTGGATGAGCAAAAATATGCAAGTAAATGTTTTCTTTCTGACAGATAAGAGAATCGGGCAGTTAAATAGTTTCCTACACATGAATCCCTCTCTCTCTGGCAAATATGAAGTAAGATCGGTCACTTTTCAGACTCCCATCTCCAAATTCTGGGTAAACTAGCTCCTAAGAAAGGGATTGAGAGGACAAATAACAATAATTATAAGAAACACCAAACAGAAGCCTCACAACAGAGGCATGGTCCTTTAAGAGAAAAAAGAAAATAAAAGAACCAAAAGCATTTTTCTTTTCAAGCAAATCATCTCTTTTGCAACTGAGCCCTGGCTGATTGATTTGCTACCAGATGGCGGATTAAGACTTCAACTTCTGACTTGGCTTCCGCCCAGGTGGTGGAGAGGAGGCGGCGGCAGAGACAAAGGTTAGAGTTTGCGAAGCGCAGTCACCTCAACAACATAACCTTTCAGAAAACAGAATTCTCGCGGCTCAGTCTGGAGGGAGTTTAGCTCACCTTTGAGGGAGTTTTTGCATTAAGTGAACAATTCAGGGGAAACACAGACTTCAGCAGATGTTAATGCCAGATATCCTGGAAACCAGAGACGGCTTGAGATGTGGATGTAGGGAGAGTCAGGTGTCCTATGAACACCAGGAAAGGGAGGGAGGGCAAGCTTTTGTGGTCCCCACCCCGGTGTGGATCATGGTTCTACGGCACAAGCCCGGGGGTGGCAGGGACTAGGAGACCTGTGTTCTGATGGCAGATTCACCCTCACCGCCAGGCTGAGAGACCAGGGCCACCAACCTGCTCCCCCTTCCACTGCCGTACGCTCTGCAGAGCAGTGACTGTGCCTTCATTGTCGTGCAGGGTGGTCGTGGGGACTTGTGGGGCTGATTTGGCCCCTAGTTCACCCTTCCACCCAGTCTTTCAGCAACATTTACTGAATGCTGTACAAAGTCCAGGGGGCCTGGGGTGGTGAGTGAAACCAGGCACAGGCCCTGCCAGTGTATTTCGGATCTGGTCTGGGCAGAAGGACGTGAATGACATCGTCTCATAATAAAATGAGGCAAATGCCCAAAAGAGAGGATGTAGCGCCAAATGCTGCCAAGTAGGACTGAACCTGGTCAGGGAGATCTGGAGAGGGTTTCCTGAGAATGTAGGAGTGGCTGGGATGTGAAGGATGAGTAGGGGTTTAACTGGGCCAGGAGGGGAGGGCAGGGCAGGGGAGAATATTCTAGTCAGAGAAATGTCAGAGGTATGTGCAAAGGTCCTGTGGCCGGAGCGAGAGAGGCAAGAGTGAAGTCCTGATGGGTCAGCGTCGCCGAGACAGTGATGGCACTGTCATGGGAGGTGAGGTGACAGACCAGGCAGGAAGCAAGCCCCAAGGGAAGCCTTTGCCATTATCCCAAATGAAATGGGAAAAATGAAAGGATTTGCAATGTCTGTGATAGGATCGAGTTCAGGTTTTGATCGGATCATTCCAGATGTAGAATGGAGAACAAGTCAGAGGACTAAGGAGGTGGAATTTTTAAAGGAAAGTTGATACGCTATTGGACTCCAATTAAGGACACGCCTGAGTTAAGGCTTTGTAACGGATAAAACGGTGACTTTGCCCTTAGGAACTCTGCACTGAAATACACCACTTACTGGGCATCTACAGTGTCAAGCATTCTTCCTACATAATCTCAGGACACTCTTTCAGCAACTCTGTGAGATAGGTACGAGCACAAAGCACTATTGCAAACAAGAGACTCGGGCACAGAGAGGCTAAGCCACTGGGCCGGGGTTGTCCAGGAATGGGAGACATAGCCAGGATTATTTGATTCCAGGGTCCACCTGACTGTGAAGCCAGTGTTCTTGGCACTGTACCAGGCAGGCCACACTGGAATATCACACAGGGCAGGAAGTGACAAATGCCCTGCAAGTGACATGAGTAAGTCACCAGGAGAATTTATGGAATGAATGGAATTCTTGGTAATAATAATGGCAGTGGTAATCACAGCAGTATTTGAATAGGGCATCTGTCGTGTGTGCTTTCAATAATGCGAGCCATGTTTTTAGTCTATAGCAGAGGAACTCCCCACCTGGAGATTCTGAGTGTGACCTGTTTCCTCTGTGCCCCCCAGGGGTATCAGTGCTCAAAGCAGGCTCCTGAGGGCCACAAAAGGAATGGAATCTGCAAGACTTCCTGTGGCTCCTCCTCCTACACTCGTCCCTGGGCAGGCTCTGTCACTGAGCATCGTCTGCAGGTTTCCCATGGCTGTGGCGACATCCAAGGCAAGGCGGCCTGACAGCAAGGATCAAGAGGCGTTACAAAGTGGGAGCTGCCAGCCCCGAGCTTTAGCTTAACGTGACGGGCTTGCCTGCTGATTCGGGCTGACATAGTCCATGATGTACCGCTTAATGGGGAAGGGCTCCGTACAGGTATCTGGGGACGGAGCCTCTGATGCTTTGCCTAGCTAAGGCGGGGACAGGGAGCTAAATGTGGCCCGTGCCTAGGCAGAGGCTGGCCTGCTGCCCGGCGATGCCCGTCACGAGGACAGAGAGGGAGGTTTGGTGGTCCAGGCAGGACAGGATGGACAATTAGGAAGCCATGTTGAGACTGTGCTTCCCATGCACTCTGGCCACATACTCCTTTTGGGGCCCGGCAGGGAGATTTGGACGCTGTTCCCTGAGTGAGGTTAGGCCCACAGGCCTCTGCTAGGGCTTTCTCCAGAAGACATTCGTGGGGGGCTTCCTGTGCCAGTCGCTGGGCCTAGAGCCTCCCACGGCTCTCCCCACCCAACATAAGCTTGTTCAGAGTCTTAAGGAGCCAACCTCCCAAGCAAGATGCTTCTGTTTGTCCCGTCGTACAGGGGAGGTGCGGGGAGGTGAAGTTTCCTGTCCCATGTCACCCAGAGAATAAGCGGAACAGCTGGGATCTGAACCAGGCAACCTGGTTCCTCAGTGGGCCACACTTAGCCACCGTTGCAAATGAAACTATCAGGCTGAGATGTGAAACCGCCATTTTTGCGAGCTAAGCATTGTCAGATTTCAGTAATCTCATGTGGTTCAGCCTAATATTAATCCTTGGGAGAGACTCTGAGCTATATGGATATTGATTCAGGAAGCATGAGGTTTGAAGGGCCCTTCCAGCCTCCTCCCAGGCCCTCATCTCTACGTTTGGGGGGTGGGTGCGGTGGGAGGCCATGGTGTCCAGGCCTCACCTCCTCATTCTGGGCAGTGTGTGTTTGGCGATTCTCAGTTATCTTGCTTAAAGAAAAGTTTCTGTGGACAAGGAAAGTTTGAAAACTACAACAGTAACCGGGGGCGGTTCCTGAAACAGAGACTCAAGAGGTCTAGTGCCTTGTCCATGGTCACCTGCAGGGGTTGCTGGCATGGCCCAGTTTTCTGTCCCCACCCCAGGCCTCTGCCGTCCCCTACGCCATCGGCCGAGCATCTGACGCAGGACCAGAGCCCAGTTTTTGTCAAATGACAGATCCAGACCAGACCAAAGTCAGGATGAGGCCAAGAGCTTTTAGCTCAGTTCAAAGCCTCTGGTCTGAGCAAGGGCCGGGCTGCAGGAACAAGGACTTGGCGGTGGCCCGCAGAGCGTGCGGGTGACTCTGGACAGAGCTGCTGGAATTCAGTGCCTCCCTGACCTTGATTCGGTTTCAGCTCATCCTCTTGAGGCTGGCTCCAGAGGACAAGTATCCCCGGCCTAGGCCTGCCTGTGTGCCAGCATTGCATCAGAGTATCAACTGAACAACGTCCCAGGGCCCAAAAGAGCAGCCCGAGTCTAACCTGCAGCAAAGCTTCCAGAGATCCATTTCAGGTGTAATGTTACTGCAAAGCTCTTCCTCCCAGAGAGCTACCATGGGAGGCTCCCTCCCTCACGTCATTTGGTCTTTGTCCAAATGTCACCACCCCACCTTAAGCAGCACATTCTCCACTCTGCTCTTTTACCCAGCTGACCGTGTAAAATGTTTTGAACATGTAAGCAGTTCATCAGTGAATTCTCACTCATGTCCTGTGATTTAGCTTGGCAGACATTATAATCCCCGTTGCACGGGATGAGGAAGCAGAGGCACAGAAAGGTTAAGTAATTTGTCTAAAGTCACACAGCTTGTCTGAGGCAAAGCTAGCTACTCACGCCTGGCACTCCCTGACTCAGGAGTCTATGCCCTTAGTCACCCCATATTCTGGACCCTGGAAAGGCCCACTGGAATGCCTGGGAGGGAGCTAAATAAGTAGACTTTGCAGGGAGGGCAGTCGTGCTGTATGGGGGTCAGTAGGCACCGCCCAGGCAGTATCAACCAAGGGGGCCTGTGTCTACCTGGGAGCGTCAAGGCAGACCTCGGAAAGGAGAAGACTACTGAGCCAGGCAGGGCTCGAGGGTGAGTGGGAAATCCCTAAGGCAGCAGTTGTGGGTGGGGAGGACAGGGAACCGTGTTCCAGCCAGAGGCACCAGCAATGTCAAAGCTCAGAGGCAGAGAGCAACGTGTTCATGTGCAGGTGTGTGGTTCTGTGTACTGCTTGGAGAGGACCAGTGATTTAGTTATTCACTCAGCAAATACTTATTAAATCCCTCCTGTATATCAGACATGCTGTAGGGATTGGGGACACAACAGTGAGCCATCTCCGTGGGGTGTAAGTTCTTGTGTGTATACGTATATGAAGACAGCCTGAGTTGGGTAAGACGACCGCAAGTGGAGAGTATGCTACTCTCTGGGGCGATCATGGGAGGCCTCTCTGAGCGGGCAACATTTGAGCAGAGAATGAATGGAGGGAGGGAGGGAGGGGGCCATGCGGCTCTGTGGGGAAGAGCATTCCAGGCAGAGGAACAGCAAGTGCAAAGGCACTGAGGTTGGAGTGTGCCTAGAGTGTAGGAGGAACAGCAAAGAGCTTTTGTGGCTGGAGAGGAGGGAGGAGGGAAAAGGGAAGGTAGTTGGAGAGGATGTCGGATCAGTCATCAGGGCCGGACCACAGATTTTTATTGTGAGGGTGAGGAAAGCTCAGGGAGGCGGGAGGCAGCTGCCCAATCCTGCACCACCCTCTACCCTCCCTCCCCCAGGTTTTCTCTCATTATCTTTCCTGCCTCTCCTCTTGGGAAATACCAGATCATCCTTCACTTCCCAGAACCCATTCACTCACAAAATGAATGTGGCTGTCATTTGGCTTATTTGGTGACCACACCAGTGATTCTTCACGATCTTCCACAGCACCTGAGTGGGGGTTGGCGGGTCACAGCACCCCGCTTCAGGGACACACAATTAAAGCTGAGCAGAGCCCTAGGAAACGGGAAGCCCCTGAAGCCCCCACTTTAAAAGACATCTGTGAAAATGCACGGCAGGGAGAGGCTGGGGGTGGGGTGGGGAAGGGCTCCCTGTACCTCCGCGAGAGGACTTTGCACAGAGAAGATAACAACAGCTGTGACTACTGCTGCAACCTCCAGTGCCCCAATAAGTCAACAGATTGAAAGCAAGACTCTGAGAGACAAGGGATGGCCAGGTAGGAGATAGAGAACAGGAAGATGATGAAGTTGTGGAGGAGGAGGAAGGAAAAAGAGAGAGATGTTTTATCTGCAGGATGTGAATGGGTTTTGGTTGTCAGGTAACTGGAGGTCAAATCTCACTGAGATGAGCATATAAACCTTTGACTGACACTGTTTGTTAGGTAAAATCAACATAATCAACATTATGGGGCCTTTCAAACAAATTGCTATCAATTTAAATCCATGCTTGTTCCATGTCTCCTTGTTAATGTTCAACAGATGTTCTCTACCTCCCTCCCCAAATCATTGAGATTACTGTATATTTAGATTGCCAGGATATATGAAGCTCACAGAGTTAGGTGGGTTCCGTACCATCAATTGGAAAGTACATGTTAGGAAGGTTATGACCATGTGCTGGCCCCTGATGAAGCTTTCACACATTTATTGAGCACCTGCTACATGCTGGGAAGTTGCCGCGCAAAGTATCCTTAAGAAGTTAAGGGAGGTTGACAGTACCCAGCCCCTGACCACTTCTTGGTTATAACCAGATGTTTCTGGAAGCTGAAACCAAGGCTGTTTGATCTAGAAAAGAGGAGAGCTGAAGTGCCGGGTGTTGACCCCATCCTTGGTGTACCGTGTTTCCCCGAAAATAAGACCTACCCATAAAATAAGCCCTAGTAGGATTTCTAAGCATTTGCGCAATAGAATCCCTACTCTGAAAACAAGACCTAGTGATGGGCGTGGCTACGCAGTGAATATGCACAACCCATGCATGCCATCGAGGAGCAGAAAAGACGATGAGCAGCCCTTCTCATCTGCCCCATGAGAGCTCTACTGCTCGACATGAGAGATTGGGGCCAATGGTTTAAAGGAAATAGGGTCGCAAGAAATTCAGGATAGAATTTGGGGTTTGGAGAGTTAGGATGATGTTCCAGAAGATGACGACTTAACTATATTTGAATAAATGTAGATTGTTATACCGTACTTAAAAAAAAAATAACATATCCCCTGAAAATAAGCCCTAGGGTGTCTTCTTGAGGAAAAATAAATATAAGACCCTGTCTTATTTTCAGGGAAACACGGTAAAGAGACCCTGACTCTGGTGCTTTGGGACCACGAGTCTGAGGCTGGGTGGAGAGTTTGGGGGTGAATGTGCTGTCTATCCATCTAGTGGCACTAAATGATAAAGCTGTCAGAGAAGCCTGGAAATTCTAGATCCAGCCTCACTTTAAGTTTAAATCACCTTGCCTTGTCACTTCAAGAAACATCCTTTGTGACTGTCCAGTAACAATTACTGTAAGTGTGGAATAGAGCCAATAGCTAAAGGATACCAAGACTTCATTTTCAAGGAAGAAGGAATGAATCATCTTGAAGAGGGGAGAGCCATTAGATCTTCCTGTAACTATCCATATTCCAAAGCGATACAGCTTAGTGGCATACAGCAGTCATCTTCAGTGAGGGCACTGGGAGTAGGTGATGGCTTCCTAAGAACCATGTGGAACGGTTTTAAAGGAAGCTATTTCCTCATCCCTGAACTCTATGTTTTCCTTCCTAAAATCAGATTATTTCAGGAGACAACCACTCCTCTGGAGGGCAGAGGAAGCAGGTTGCATCATCATAATTCTCCAACTGGAGAATGTAGAAGCCTACATTCTCCTTCTCATCTTTGCAAAAGACAGACATAGAAGACGTATCTTAACTCATCCTGAATCTTACTGAAGTATACCATGCAAGGCATAAACACTTCTGGGAGGGACATTGGATGATACTTTTAATCAAGGCCCATAAATGCCCCCCCATCCCCAGCTCATTATATTAATAATAAACATTCCTACTTTTTATGTTTAATCATTATATGTTAAAATTTTATGTTCATAGTGTTTTGGTGTACTATGTTCTATTAATAATCATAGCAACAATTAAATACAGAAGAGAATTTTAAATTCTTATAGCCAGGTATTTATATGGGGAAAAAAATCTTTCTATATCTATATTTGTTGTGGAAATGATCAAAAAAGGCTTCTGAAACATTTATTTGGGTGAAATATAATAAAAAATAGATGTTTAAAGAAAAATAAGGAACAATATGTAAAGTTTCTGACTTTTAAAGAAAAACTCGTTCACATATTCTTTTTACCCACATATTGGTGGGTATCCAGTTATGATGATGTTTAAATTCCACTGGATTCTTTAGAAAGGTGCTATAACAGTTTTATTTGAAACTGCCAATGTTTAAAATACTCCGAAATCCGCATTTTCTGAAGTTATTCAACATTGCAACGGAAATGTGTAGTTGTCTACTTAAAAATGCTCAAGAAGGTATGTGTGGCTTTTTTGAAAATTCTTCCAGGGGGTACACAAGCACAAAATCTGGGGCCATGTGACATAGGAAGACTTTTGGAGTTATGCAGACCTGGGCTTGGAGTCTGGCTGTGCCATCACCAGCCACGTGACCCTGCGTTTGTTAATTAATGTCTATTGGTATCAATGCTCGCTTCCATAACTCGGGAAGGTAACTCTCAGAAGCGTTGTTGAGAAAACTTAGCACATGTCCTATAACAAATAAACGCTTTGCAGAGAACTCGCTTTGCGCCAGGACTGAGCTAATCCGTTTATGCACACCATGATTTTGAAGCTTCACAAGCACCTTACCAAGTCGGTTCTAAGATCATTTCCACTCTGTGGATGTGGATCCTGGAGCAAGAGCAGTCATGAAGTTTGCCCAGGGTCATACAGTCACCTAGGGCTGGTGCTGCCCCTGAGCTCTGGCAGTCTGGTAGCTATTCGGCCCCATGGTAGCTGTTATTAGCATTTTTACCATTAACTTCCAATTGTAGAAACATGGTCCATTCTGAGAAATGGCCTAGGGAAGATTTTCTGCATTTTTACTTTTTTATTGGCTATGAGGTGTTAGCACATCCCTTCCATCCACCCAGGGAATTCTGTCATGATTATACAATGTAGCGTTTTTTTTAAGGAAAAGTAGGACTGGTCACTAGGTAGCAATTAACTTCATTGAAAATTAAAATGAGCTGAAAGCTCTCCTGGTTATAAGTTTTGCAAATAGCTCCGACTCACTGTCATGAAAACATTGAACAATATGGATGCTCATCCAATTATCAAACCACCCTGGGGTGGGGCAGAGTCTGGCATTATATGTACCCATTTATTAAAGGGTAATTCAGTGTAGCAAACCAAATCAAGTATGTACAAAGACTGTCAAATAAAATAAACCACGAACAAATTCAATTACCTTCCATTTTCAGTAGGAAGAATGCCAGTCATTTTTCATTTTTAAAAATATGCATCTTAATTTCATTTTTTTAAAACATAAAAAGAAGCAATTAAAGTCCTCTTATGCTGTCTATTTTCTGCAGATACATTTATCCTGGTCCTGAGGCATTTCCCCTCAGAAAATTAATGGAGCAGTAAACCTCACTTTGGTCAAAAAACTTGTTTCTTTCATGGATCAATGGTGGATGGAGTTCAGAAAGCAGGAGTGATAGGTTGGCTCGGGTTTACAGCGACATATCAGAGGTGTTGTTTCCAGAATGAAACTGCCACTCACCAGCCCCCTGCCAAAACCCCCAGGGAATCCTATCCAAATAATATCATTTTTAGATTTCCCTGCTCACACCCTTCAACAGCCTCAATATGTCCCTAATTTCTTCTCTTACTGGCTTGGCCATTATAGATTGAAATAACCCTTAGAGGAAAACACCCCTTTGGACCACATCAGGCTTTGTGCTTTAGGTTATTAAGTATCTTAGAATTATATTCTTTCTTTCTTTTTTGAAGACAGAGTCTCACTTTGTTGCCCAGGCTACAGTGAGTGCTGTGGCATCAGCCTAGCTCACAGCAACCTCAAACTCCTGGGCTCAAGCGATCCTTCTGCCTCAGCCTCCCAAGTAGCTGGGACTACAGACATGCACCACCATGCCCAGCTAATTTTTCCTATATATATATTAGTTGGCCAATTAATTTCTTTCTGTTTATAGTAGAGACGGGGTCTCACTCTTGCTCAGGCCGGTTTCAAACTCCTGACCTCAAGCAATCCGCCCACTTCGGCCTCCCAGAGTGCTAGGATTACAGGCGTGAGCCACCGCGCCCGGCCAGAATTATAGTCTTTCATTTGACAAACATTTCTTAAGTGCCAATCACTGCAATGGGTAGCACATGTACCGAGGGAACTAAACAGATTAAGTTGTAGAACTTCAAGACTAACGGGGAAGATAGACATTTACCTACCAAGGTAAATATACTGGTATAAATTGTCACCGATGCCATGAAGACACGTATGTAAGTTTTTTGAGGAAAAAAAAAATACAGACCCTAATTTAGATTGGGGAATCAGATAAGTTGTTTTTAAAGAAGTGACAACTCACTGCCTTGCAATGTAGGACCATAAGCATCCAATTCTCTAAATCAGTGGCTCTCAATTAGTGCCAATATTGCCTGGAGATATTTTTGGTTGTCCCAATTGAGATGTTACTGGGGTTAGTGGGTAGAAGCCAGGAATGCTGCTAAATGCCCTGTGATGCCCAGGACGGCTTCCCTCCTGCAGCAAAGAATCACCTCGGCTAAAATGTCAACACTTCCAAGGTTGAGAAACCCAGCTCTTAAGGACATCCTCTCTAAACAGAGTCTAAATCTAGGGTGGATAGAAGCAGCCTAGTATCAATTTCTGCAACAGGCAGCAATAAGTTCCAGTTCATAAAGATGTTTTGGATTAACAAGTTTTCATATGCATACATATAACACACACACACACACACACACACATATATATATATATGTATTTTTTTTTGGAAAGAATTATCCCCTATTGCTAGCTACAAGAATAACACACAGCACATAAAAGCTGCCTGGGGAATTTACGTGTGTGTATATATATATATATATATATATATTTTTTTTTTTTTCAAACCCAATGCATCAAAGATGGTTTTCAAGGCAAACTAACAATTTCATGCTCAGTGTCTTTGACTTCTTTTGGCCTGTCTATGATAAAAAGGGGAAAAATACCTTTCACTAAAAAGAAAAACTCACTATCTAATCACCAGCCCATGCAGAAGCCTGTAAGGCTGCCAGTTTTATCTTATTTTTTCCCCAGACGCTTCCATTTTCTGCCAACGTCACTGTTGCTCAAAGTGTGTTTCCTTGTTCACTGACTTTCCTGTTATTTCCCTTGATGTTTCACATTGTGTAATTCCACAAGAAAAAAGAGGAGACATCTTAAAATACTCCAGTAGAAGAAAATCCAATTAACGTTTATAGCTGGGGAAGGGGTGGGTGGGGAGAGGCAGTGGTTTCATTTTTAGTTTGTTTGGCTACGATTAATCACGAAAATTGTTTTCGCCTTGTTTTTCAACTGCTATCGAGGAAATTATTTCTAAAATTCGTTAATTCACTTTCTCCTATTAATTATTAGGGCAAATATCACTGAATCTTTAGGGACCGAGGGTCAACAAGACCTCAGGAATATCACACTACATTCTGCCATTTCTTACTGTGGAATATACAGAACCAAAAATATAAACTTGATATTAACTTCAAGAATCTTACAGTTGGAAGTTGCCTGAGAAGTCATTTTACATTAAAAAGGTCTAGATAAATATAAAGATGCATTTCTAAGAGCTTTAAAAACATGGCCTTTCATGAGTGCTATACACAGAGCTAACTGTGCTAGCTCTGCCTCCCACCAACAGATGGCAGTAGTGATTACTGGTGAATGCCTTGGCCCCACCAGTTACTTCCTAATGCCTGTGAAATGGAACCTAAGCTTTGGTATTTTGAACCACCCCCCCAACCCCCAACCCCTATGGAGAACCAAGGCCAAAAGCCAATGACTGTGAGGGTCGACAGAAGGTTTTCCATACACCAAACTCTTAACAGTGGTTATTGTTTGGAGTATGAGGTTACATGGTGCTACAGTTTGAACGTACCCCCGAAGTTCATGTGCTGGAAGGTGAGGCCTAATAATAGGTGATTAGGTCACGAGAGATTTAATGTCGTTAGCATGGGAGTGGGCTACGTATCTCGAGAGTGGGCTTGTTATAAAAGCAGGTTTGCCCTCCTCTTGCTCATTTGCCTCTCTGCCTTCTGCCTGGGGGTGACACAGCAGGGCCTCATAAGATGCCAGCACCTTGATCTTAGACTTCCCAGCCCCCAGAACTTTGCGAAATAAATTTCTTTTCTTTACAAATTACCCAGTCTGTAGTATTCTATTATAGCAACTCAAAACAAACTAAGACACATGGGTCTAAAATGATTTTTACAGTTCTTTACTGACTCAAAGTTTTTTAGAATGTTAATCTTTCTTTTAAAAAAACATTGATTTATAAACATGAAAATGAAATCATTTATAGAATATAAAAATGATAGGAAAAGGGTTACTAATTTATAATACACAAAGTATTCCTAAAAATTGAAAAAAGTAACTCAATAAAAATATGGGCAAAGGATATGAACAGAAAATTTAGGGGAAGAAAAAGCAAATGACCAAGACATAAATAGAAATATACTCAACCTCATTAGTTAGGGAGTTATAAGGTTTTAAAATCTTTAATCTTACGAATGATTAATCTGATGAATCTTTTAAGCATCTTTACTCAAAGAATTTACTAGATGCCATTCACTGTTGTAAGTTTTACAACTATTAATTCATAACAATTTCACGAAGTAGGTATTCATATCGTCCCCTTTTTACAGATGAGGTTAACTGAGACACAAAGCAGAATGTGTCTTAGCTAAAAGCACACAGCTAGTGCTTGCTGAAGCTGAGTTAGGTACATGGGCATATTCTAGCCAAGAGACTCTTTACTCTCAAATACTACACTATGCCACCTGTTGGTTGGATGGGTAATAGTAAAATGACTGATAACATCCTGTCATGGAGAGGGGATGAAAAATAAACATTTGCTTGTGAAGTATGAATTGCAATAGAAGGTAATCTGGAAGTAGCTTTTAGAATAATGCATATATCTTTTAACTTGTCAAATCCTACTTTAATGGAAACTAGCCTACAAAAACATCAGTATGTAACAACACACAGGCATACCTCAAAGACACTGTGGGTTTGGTTCCAGACCACCATAGTAAAGTGAATATTGCAGTAAAGGGAGTCACACAAATTTTTTGGTTTCCCAGTGCATATAAAAGTTAGGTTTACACCACACTGTAGTCTATTAAGTGTGCAATAAATAGCATTATGTCTAAAAATAAAGTACATACTTTAATTAAAAACTACTTTATTGCTACAAAAAATGCCAACGATTATCTGAGTTTCCGGGAAGTCATAATCTTTTTGCTGGTGGGGGGTTGTGCTTGATGTTCATGGCTGCTGACTGATCAGGGTGGTGGCTGATGAAGTTTGAAGTATCTGTGACAATTTTTAAAAGTAAGACAGCAATGAAGTTTGCTTCATTGACTGACTTTTCCTCTTTTGAAAGATTTCTCTCTGGGTAGCAATGCTGTTTGATATAGCATTTTACCCACAGTAGAACTTCTTCCAAAACTGGAGTCAATCCTTTCAAACCCTGCCACTTGCTTTATGAACTGAGTCTATGTAATATTCTAAATCCTTTGTTGTCATGTCAACAATGTCCACAGCATCTTCACCAGTAGATTTCATCTCAAGAAGCCACTCCCTTTGTACATCCCAAAGAAACAACTCCTCATCCATTCAAGTTTCATCATGAGATTGTAGCAAAGCAGTCAAATCTTCAGGCTCCACTTCTAACTCTAGTTCTCTTGCTCTTTCTGCCATATCTGCAGTGACTTTCTCCACTGAAGTCCTAAACCCTTCAAAGTCATCCATGTGGGTTGGAATTAACTTCTTCCAAACTCCTGCTAGTGTTGCTATTTTGACCTCCTTCCACGAATCACAAATATTCTTAATGACTTCCAGCATGAAGAAATCTTTCCAGAAGGTTTTTAATTTACTTTGCCCAGATGCATCCGAGGAATCATTATGTATGGCAGCTATAAGCCTTGCAAATGTATTTCTTGAATGAGAAGACTTGAAAGTCAAAATTACTCCTTGATCCACGGGCCGTAGAATAGATGTTGGATTAGCAGGCATGAAAACAACATTAATCTCCTTGTACATCTTCATCAGAGCTCTTGGGTGACCAGGAGCATTGTCAATGAGATGTAATATTTTTCAAGAAATCTTTTTTTCTGAGCAGTAGGTCTCGACAGCAGGCTTAAAATATTCAGTAAACCATGCTGTATACAGATACGCTGTCCTCTAGGCTTTATTGTTCCATTTATAGAGCACAAGCAAAGTAGATTTAGCATCATTATTAAGGGCCCTAGGAGTTTCACAATGGTAAGTGAGCCTTAGCTCCAATGTAAAGCTGCCAGTAGCAGTACTCCCTAACAAGAGAGTCAGCTTGCCTTTTGAAGTTTTGAAGCCAGGTATTCTCCTCTCTAGCTATGAAAACCCTAGATGACATCTTGTTAGAATAGAAAACTGTTTCATCTACACTGATAACCTGTTGTTTAGTGGAGCCACCTTCATCACTTATCTTAGCTGGAGTTTCTGAATTGCTGCGGCTTCTACAGTAGCACTTGTGTTTTTCTTTTACAGAGATGGCTTCTTAAACCTCATGAAACCACCTCTGCTAGCTTTAAATTTTTCTTCAGCTTCCTCACTTCTCTTCATAGCCTTCATAGAATTGAATAGAGTTAGGACTTTGCTCTGGATTAGGCTTTTGCTTATGGGAATGTTGTGTCTGGTTTGATCTTCGATCCAGACCATTCAAACTTTCTCTCCATCAGCAATAATGCTGTATCGCTTTCTTATCGTGTGTGTTCACTGGAGGAGAACTTTTAATTTCCTTCATGAACTTTTTCTTTGCATTCACAACTTGGCTAACTGGTGCAAGAAACCTAGCTTTTGGCCTAATTCAGCTTTTGACATGCCTTCCTTACTAAGATTAATCATTTCTAGCTTTTCATTTAAAGTAACATACTCCAAACACCCCAAAAGAACTGTGATACTAACAAAGATAACTGATCATAGATCACCATAACAGATATGATAATAATGAAAAAGTCTGAAATACAGAATTACCAAAACATGTAGCACAAAGACATGAAATGAGCTCGCGGTACCGGAAAAATGGTGCCAATAGATTTGCTTCACGCAACATTGTCACAAATTTTCAGTTTGTAAAAAAAGAAAAAAAAATCCTGCACTATCTTAAGTGAAATAAAGCACAACGCAATAAAACAAGGTATGTTTGTATTTTGAGAACATTTATTGTAGTCTTGCTAGTTACAATTATATTGTAGCAAAATCTAGAAAAAAATGGAATGTCTATCAATAAATGATTTAATAAGTTTATAGTATACCTATACTTTAGAATATCTGCAGTTATTTCAATGCAGATGGCTTAAGCAGAGGGATGTTTATATTATGGGGTAGAATATTGTATATAGTGTGATTTCAGTTTTGTAAAAACAAAACAAAGTCCTATCCATTCATCCATTAATATTAAAATACGTATAGACACAGAGAAAGGTATGGAAGGACATGCACCAAACTAGTAATGTTAGTTACCTTGAGAAGTGGAGGATAATATAGTAATATCTGACTTGTTGCTATAAACATGTGTTACACTTTTGTAATGTAAAAAAAACAAAAAACAAAAAAAACAAGGGAACTCATCATGTCTAATGTCCTGCCAAGGCAGGATTCTTAGGATTCTTTAGTCTGCCCTGGACTCTTCTTGGGAAAACTTAAGCGGCTTGACTGGAACACAACTTCCTCTTTCCTGTGAGTTTAGAACTGCTTTCCTGAACTACCCACCTGTTTGCTCCCTGGGTGACAAAGAGCCAGTGTGATCCTATCCTCCACACACAGCCCTTCAGATATCTGAGAACAGCTCTCAATCCAAACCCTCCCCACTTTGATGGGTTATACCAAGACTTGGCCCCCAATTTTTTCACTCCACTAATGGTCAGGGCCAGTTGGCCTCCACTAATGCTTTGCTTTACTGAACACAAAATCTACCAGTTTGGAACACAGAGAGACCTTTATTCTTCCAAAGAAGACCTGTGCTTTCTCCTTGCGTAGGTTAAAAACAGATTTGCCTTTGTCATTGTCTATATCATATTGTCCACTAAAATTCCTAGTCTTTTTTCAAATAAATTAATGGCAAGCCAAATCTCTTTCATACTAGTGACTGTTTTCAGCTTGAATGTGATTTCCTAATCTCTCCTCCTGAATCTACTTCTTTCTCTTACAAATGAAATACAAGGGCAGAAAGTGGTATGTATGGGAGGATGGTGGTAGGAATCTAATGAACCATGGATTGTGGACAGTTGGATTTTTCTACCCAAGAAAGGCTATTGGTCAGACCATGAGCAAATGAGTTAGGAAGCTGTAGAAGACAATGGCAATGTTCTGAAATCAGGCTTGCGAGTGGGAGAGACTTTAAATCCTCCGTTCCCTGGTGGGGCTCGGGTAGATTTGAATGTAATGATCTTGGAAAATAAAATTGTTATATGACATAGAAGAGCGATAACTCCAGAGGGGAAGGTTTGCTAGTTCCAAGGAGAGAGCAGGAGTAGGAAAAGCACAGAGGTAAAAGGAATAGGACAAGAAGGTATCTGAGAAAAGAAACAGAAATACGACTCTATAGAGAAAAAAAGATAGCAAGCCTTCAGAAGTAATGATGGAGAAAGGAGAAGAAAGTAGGGAATTAAAATAATATTCTAGGTTGGGCTCTTTAGATTTTAAGAAATAGAAACCTTCTCAAATTTACTTAAAATAAAAACCAAAAGGATTACTGTAGGATAGAAAGATATTACAGATCATCAGGACGGAAATGAAACATGTGAAATGGAACAGGGACTTGGCAAGCTGTTAGGGACCTGGAGAAATATGCTTTGTCTTTCTGTTTTTCCCTCTGCCTGTCTCTATTAGGGGTCACCTGGCCTCTTAAACGGCTTCTCTCTGCCTGTCTGGCTCTTTCTCTTCACCAATGACTTCATCTGTTTACCAGTCTGAACATGGCCTCCAATGAGTCACTCCAGCACTGAATTTATAGCGCGTTCAGCCTAAGTGCTCAGGAGAAAGTGACAAGGAAACAAGCCGCAGGAAAACAAAGTAGGGAGAACGAGTGAGTCAGACCCCTCTGGTCAGGGCTCGTCCTTGGCCCCCTGGAGACCCCATAGTCATAGTCACCTCCATACCTATTCCTATGACATTCCCTTGTTCACCCACTTCTATCCACCCACTCTCTTCCCCAATTCTTCCCTGAACCTGATCACTCCGGTGAATAGAGCTCTTCTCATTCCTCATTGCTTGTCCCCAGTCCGGTGGAGAATATACTTTTCTGAGTCCTAAAGAAAATGATTATTTCTCTAGTTTCCTTCTCCGACCTGGCACTAGGTTGATAACCCTCCTGGAATCATTTTTCTAACTTGAGTTCCTAGCGTTTTAATGTAGATTTCTAAGTCTATTGTTCAAGGGGAGCAAAGCACAAATTGGTCACCATTTTCTGGATAGAAATTTTATTTCATTTGGAACGTTGTTATAATTGCCTTTCAATCTTTTTTTCAGGCAATGACCCTATTTATTGAACTCTCCCTTATCATTTTCACTTCCCTACTGATCTTAGAAGTTCTATGAGCCTTTTTCATGGACATCAGATTCACTTGCAACTAGATCCTTAAACCGTATCATAAATAGAATAATAGTTTATCCTGAACTGAACAAAATTAGGTAATTACTTCTTTCAGAACAATATACAATTTAGGGTGATTTATGCCTGGTCTAGTTTTAACTAACTTTCACGTTATTTACTAAGACCCTGAGATCTTTTTCTGTACTTTCCCTTTGGCTGTGTTTCCACATTCTACACCTGAGTGGTTGAATTTTATCTCCACCTGCACCAGCACTGTGCTTTGTCCTTTTATAATTCTACATCCTATCTATTCCCTCTAGGTTTTCAAGGTTGCCATCCATTTCTGTACTCATTTCTGACCTCTTCTTTGCTCCCTAGTTTTGTGACATGGAAGCCCATAGGATGGAGAGAAGGGGAGAGAAGGGGAAAAGTGGCAGGGATGGAGGCTATATTCTTTGAGGTGGACTCACAGGACTGTAGACTCCATTAATTTTTTTCTTCCCGGAGGAAGGAATATCAATTATTTTCTCCAACAGCAAACAGAGGACCTCCTTTAAAAACCATAAAGCTCAGAGGCAACAGAAAGGAAAGGAAACTTAAAAGGCAGGGAAAACCAATCATACAGAGGGAAAAGAGAACAAATGTGCAGTTCATTTAAAATCACTGTAGTTGAACAACAAATTACTGTACCTGACCTTCCACCTATTTTATATTCTATTGAGTACTTATTTTGCCTCTAAGAATAATTATACACTGCACTGCATCACATAGGCACTTAATATGTGAATTCAACTATATATGCATAGCATAAAGCAGAAAAAAGGAAGAAGGAAACAAATTTAAATAATGGGTTGGAGACCCCCAAGTGAGTATGAGATGGGGGAAGGGAGTGGATCTGCTCTTTCCTCAGTCTGGGTAGATCTCATCTCTGAGAATCCTGCTATGTTGAATAAGCTACTAAGGTTTAAAGAACTCTATTTTTCTAAATAGCTCTTCAGTTTTTACAATAGCCTTATATTCTACAATTATTTTTATATTCTACATATTTGTACCTATATATTCTTATGCATGAGTTTATAAAAACTATGAACACTGTATCTTATGAATGACATATAGGGGTTTCAAGCGTATTTTTTTTTTTTTCCTTTTATTTTATATTATGGGGGTACAAATATTGTTAGGGTTACATATATTGCCCCTGCCATTCCTCTCCTCGCCCCCTGCCTTGCCAAAACATCAAGCGTGTCCAACCCCCAGGTGGTGTGCACTGCACCTATTATGTAAGTATAGATCCTTCCCCTCCTCCCCCCTCCCATCTGCCCACCACTCGATAAAAGTTTATTTTTTGACCTTTTGGTTACATTGTATATCTTTGCCTCTCCCTAAGAAGGGTTAGAGGTAATTCCCTTCCCCCACAACAATGATTGCCCCAACCCTAAAATATGTATCTCCCCCCCTCCCCCCTGCCCAATCCCTGGTGAACACTACCACCATTTGAGCACCATAGTTTTAATCGGTCAGTACCAATTTGATGGTGAGTAGATGTGGAGCCCATTTTCTTGATCACTTTGGATAACGGGCTTAAGCTTAATCCAGGATAGCATAAACGGTGCTAGCTCACTGTCATTTCTTAGAATTAAGTAATATTCCATTGTGAGCATATACTGAATTTTAATTATCCACTCATGAATTGATGGGCACTTGGGTTGTTTCCATGATCTTGCAATAGTGAGTTGTGTTCCCATAAACATTCGGGTGCAGATGTCTTTATAATAGAATGTCTTATGTTCTTTTGGTTAGATGCCTAACAATGCTATTGCTAGGTCGAATAGTATTTCTATTTCTAGCTGTTTGAGGTATCTCCAAATTCTTTTCCACAGAGGTTGCACTAATTTGCAGTCCTACCAGCAGCGTAAGAGTGTTCCTTTCTCTCCACATCCTCGCCAGCATTTGTTGTTTTGGGATTTCTTGATACAAGCCATTCTCACTGGGGTTAGATGGTATCTCATTGTGGTTTTGATTTGCATTTCTCTGATGATTAGAGATTTTGAGCTTTTTTTAAATATATGTTTGCAGGCCATTATTCTGTCTTCTTTGGAGAAGTTTCTATTCATTTCTGTTGCCCATTTCTTGATGGGGTTGTTTGATTTTTTTCTTGTTAATTCTTTTAAGTTCTAGATAGAATTCAAGCGTATTTTTGACCAAAGCTGACTCTTGCTTTATGGGATGGCTTTGGAACCTCGCCTCTACAAAATTGCCACTTTCCTGCCCTTTTCCAAATACCTACAATTCCCCATATGCTTTACATACATGGCCTCCTTTAAATGTTACAAAAATTCTGTGGATTTGACATCATAAATATTTTACAGACTTAGAAGAGCTGAGGCTCAGGGAGGTTAAGTGATGTGGAGAGTCATTGGGTCATCAGTTAAGATCAGCATGGCGAGGAGTCCAGCGCCTTCTGAGGCTGACGAGAACGGCCAATAGCGGGGCATTTTCTGGTGAAGTTATTTGACTTCAAGTATAAAGATTTATGGGTTATCTAGATCTTTAAAAAATGAGTCAAATACAAGAGGGAAAAATAAGGCTGGCTGCAGACTTCTCTCTACAGTAAACTCAATGTCAGAATCATAACCAAAAAATGTCTGCAAAATTAGGACAGTTTTATACCTCTTGGGCTGGGATTTAGCACAGAAACAACACTCACTGAACATGGTATTTATGCGCTTCTATTAGAATGTAAGCCGTGTAGTAGCAGAGTCTGACTATATTATTTTCCATTGTACCCCAGTGCCTAGGATGCAGGGCCTTTACACAGTAGATACTAAATAAATGTTTGTTGAAAGAATGAAAAAAGAATTTAAATAAGGAAAATCAAAGCTTTTTCTCATTCAAAGATTCCTAAACTGGCTTTTCATCAAAATCATCTGAGTTCTCAGAGAAATAGAAAACACACATTGCTTAGATCTGTATTATAAGCTTCTAACTCAGTTGGTCTGGGGTGAGACTTGGGTATATCACTTTTTAAAAAGCTCCTCAAATAATCAAGGGAAGGTGAGAATGGTATTTTTTAAAACTCCTGAAGTACGCTTTTCAGATTTTTTTAACCTTATCTGTTTTACCTGTACTATTATCTATTAATACTTAAATATTTTCTTTAAACTAATTTTCTTTTCAGTTAAATAAATTTATTTTGATAGGGAACTTTATATTATTGTAATATATTTTTAAAAGCTCATTTTCTATGAATTGCCAAAAAAAGAAGAAAATTATAAAAGTAGGTACAATGAAAAAAATTGTTCTTAAATCCCAACAAGATATGGTCACCTGGAAAGACTTAGAGATTAAGGCCAGTTCTTAGTTTAAAAAAACCAAGATTTATAAGTGTTATGAAAAAGGTTAAAAAAATATTAACATCGAAGTGAGATTTGGGGCTTGATGTCATCAGAATGACTTAACAAGGAATAAGAAGGGAATACCTTCCTCAGTATGTGATTCAATATAACTTAAAGCTGTGTCCATACTCCAACTCCAGACTTTGAGAAACACAGTGCTCTATGAAGGTGACCAGCACAGCACCTGGGACATGTTAAGTGATTCATATGTGTTGATTTCAAATATTTATAGAAAATGTACTGTGTCAGGCAAAATACCAGATCTGGTAAACAGAAAAACAAGTCTCTGTCCTTAGGTTGCTCAATGTTGTTTCATGTACCTTTTCACGGTTGGGAATTGCTAAATGGTTGGTTGGATGATTTATTTGCATAAACAAATAGAGCTGGGATTCCTGGCTTGGACACCGACTGCATCTCTCTTTAGCCCATATGTAGCTGCTGCCTCCAAATCCAGCAAAGGGGGGTGGGACTATCTTTTACACTTGCTTCATATAAGCATAATACGGTAGTACCTGATACTTACTGTGGGCTTACGATGTGCTACCCAATCAAACACATTAGGTGATTCGTCTCATCTAAGTTCACAAGCACCTTATGAGGCAGGCACCATAAGTGATAGTTAACTTTATTTCTCAGATGAGGAAACCGAGGCATAGCTGTATACAGGAGGTCTTATCTATCCCAAAGGACACAAAGCTATAGCTTCTGTTTTGACTGGCTGAGTCCCTGACTATGGCTTTTCTTCTATTGTATCACCTGCTACTGCTATTTAAAACCCATTTCCTTATGCTAGTGTGATCAGGAAAGGAGCACGTGACTCCAAGGGTGGTCTCATTAGCTTCTGGCTATTAAAAGGAAATGGCAGAGAATTGAGAGGCACTTACAGATGAGGACGATTGGGCTGAGAATTAAGTTAAATGATAAGCAAAACAAAGGGAGAGTATAAAGGGGATAGTCCACTGGAGGTTAAGAGAAAAATAATGAGCTCTTTTTTAAACACAAAAGGAGAATGTAAGTGGTGAAAGAGGAAGCCAGGCTGCTGGAGCTTGGCAGGGGGTAATTTATTGATCGACAAGTAAGAATGAGCCAAAAAGAAAGACGCAGGGAAGGAAAATTATTTGCTGCAGCTTTCACAATGGGAGACGTCCAAGGAGGCAAGTGGAGGATGTAAATTTCCCAGGGGAAAAAAGATTATGAAGTAAGATTCTTGTTTTCAAGTCCTCAAAAGGCAAAGAATCGCGTTTGATGTCAAACAAGGATCAAACCATGCAATTGGCCCTCCATACTAAGGGACGGCTGAAGCTTTTTGGGGTACAGGGAACTAGGACTAAATATTCCTGATTCCTGAGTCAGAGAAGTGCTAGATTTGCTCAGAGAAGGGGCTCAAAGGGTTTCCATGGATTCTCTTAGAGAAAAGAGTAGAGTCTAGAATGGGAGGCAAAGAAATAGCTTCTTAAGGATACTGCTGGAGAGGGGGGAATGCTTTGAAAGACACACAAAGGGTAAGCAGTTTGTCTAAACATTACAGGGTACATTATTTATCCCCACGGGGAAAACCACTAGCAGAAACTGAGACGGGTGAGGACAGCTAGGGAAAATGGACACCATATTATGGCTCAGCATCAAACAAATAAAGGCGGCAGACAAACTTCCCTTCCTCTATGAACAGTGTATACCGCTAGGCAATCTGCGTGTTCATTTTACACTTTCTTGTTTCCAAGTTCTGCAAGGAGTCTGACTCACGACTCTCCCCAACAATTTATTTTTTCCTTCACAAGAACTCTCTAGTTTAAAATGGCATTCTATTTTAACCGTATTTATAGGGATGTACATTTTTTTGTCTTGAATTATAGAAAATGAGATAAACCCAGATCTTGAGTTATGACACCAAATGGAGGTACTTTCATTTTTTTTAAGGTTGCAGATATAGGGACACTAAGTTTACAGACTGTTTAGAATTTCAATCTCTCAACATATATGACACTTGCAAATGCTTCTGCTCATACATTTTTTTTTTTCCTTTTCCTAGAAGGGACCAATGCCAATAAAGCTCATCTGCCTGAGTTACGGCTTTTTCCTTTCTGATAATCAGCAAGAATTATGCAAAGGCACAGTGTTGTTATCAAACAGAAATATAGAGCAATCTAGTTCTACCTGATAATTTGGCATGGCACATTGTTTTCCCAGAATTTATCTCACCAAAGAGGCTGGCAGGATGATTTCTATAGGAAAGCAGTCCAATTAAGAGGAAAATTTCTGGAGCCTCAATTTTAATGTTCAATGTTGTAGTATCTGAATTTGCAAATGTTACACATGGGTTAATAATGAGCTTGTGTTGGAAGACAAAAAAGACATTTGTTCCCTTGGTGGTTAAAACAAAGGAGAAAATATCTATAAGTACTTTTTCGGATTTGTTTTTATTTAAGGAAAAGTGACCTATGCCAAAGATTTTCTGTTTCATTGATACTAGAAAATAAAGACTAATATTTGATAGTGAATCCTTTGACTTAAGGAGAAATCCCTGGCCTCGGCAGAGAATTTTGCATTTTTGATCAGTGGTGGTTGAAGCAAGAGAATATGAAAGAAGATTTGAAACCAGACTCTTGACTTTAACAGCTTTGCTGACAACTGTCACTGCCACCATGCCAGAGGCCACGCCCATGAGGGGGTGGCTGTAGCTTCTTCCCTATAAAGAAGTGACTCTTAAGCAAGTGACATTTCTCAGCTCAGTGAGAATCTGAAAGTTTACTGGTCTTTCAAAAACAAGCATTAGAGAGTGGGAACCCACACACCTGAATGTATCCACAGCGATTCAAACTGATGATTTGCTTTTTCATGGCTACCTTATCTGCACTTATAGAATTTTATGCAGAATCTTGGGTGGGAATTGCCTTCAGCCAAAGGATGTGAACATTCACTGAGGCAATTCACATTACTGGGGTTACTGTGTTTCAGGCAAATAAACTCTGGCCACACAACCAAGTTAGAAGCCTCTTCCCTCTTCCCTACCCTCACAGAAGTATGTATGCACTTCTATCCAAAAGCAGCAACTGGAGTCTGCCAGTTCTCCCAATGTTCTGAGCATTCCCGATTCCCAACTTGGAGCTAGCTGCCTATCACTGAGTGGTTAAAAGCCAGATACCGTGCTAGCATTTTTTCCAATAACACGGTCACATGAGGTAGACACCTTAATGGTATTATCCCTACCTTATTGATGATAAAACGAACACTTTGAGAGCTTAAATAAAATGCCCAAAGCCACACAAAGACAGAACTGGGATCTGAACCCCGAGCTGTTACTCTAAAACCCTAGACTATCTCCCAGAACAACTCCAACTGTGGGCCGTCCTCCCCTATTAGGGGATAAGTGGATCTACGTCGGCCCTAAATATCTCCTGGCAATAAGAACGTTTTGCTCACGTTTTGAACAAACAGGTAATTATTTTGTTTTATTTTAAAGTATCCACGTGACTCATCCCTTCAACTTCCACATTGGTGTATGGCCTTGACTCATATTTTGGGTTTGCTCACATAAAATATATTTCTTTTCAGAGTCCTAAGGCATTTTAACTGGCAGCCAATACATATTGGGCTGTGTTATAACTTAGAGGCTATGCTTCCCTTTAAAACATAACCAAGGAGGAAAGGAAGAAAGGCTCCTCCGTGGTTGGCAGCAGGGATATGTGGGCTGAGCCAACACATGGTTCCCTTCTCAATGTGGGTGCCACTCGCCACACACCCTCTCCAAAGCTCTAGGTGCTGAGCTTACCTGTCCGTTCTGGAGAATGAACCCTTCTCCCCCACGGCATTGTCTACTCTGTCTAGAACAGCCCAGAAGAAACATGTTTTAGTGTTCCTCGAGGTTTGCTGCACAAGTTAGTACTTTACTCGACTCTGAGGCTTCTCTAACCAGAATCTTGCAGGCTCTCATGTTCTGCTTAGCCACTTGATATTTTTATACAACATAAAACGTACAACAAAAAACAAAAAAAAACATTTTTATACAACATAAAACGTAATCTGGGCACTGTCCAATCAATGCAAGCTTTTAAATCTTTATTGAACATCTTCTGACTTGCTATCCTTTGATCAATCTTTTTTTCAGTTTTATGTTGTTTTTTGCCCCTAAAGGTACCTTGGTCTCCTAGACTGTGGGATAGTGCTTGAGCCCCAGTTGCCCTATTTCGGAGATTTTTGCCCAGGGAATGAAAGAAGGGAAAATGTCAATAACAGCAACAACGATTACTATGGTGATTACACAGGAGAGAACTCTAGGATCAAGCATACAGCGACGGCAACACCAAGCATGATCCCTTCTCAAGTGTGGGAAAGCTTTGGTGGCTGCGATTGTTAGATTAGCAGTAAAAGCTGTTAGTAAATGCCATGGAAACAAATGGCCCCTTCCTGGAGCCAGTGGGCGTTTGTCTCTGTCACTCCTGTGGGCAGGGGGTTCCGTTTTCTTTGCATGGAAAGCAGAGCAAATCCTGCTTTAGAGGAACGTGGGAGCTCTTTTATACATTTCCGCAATGCTGACCAACCTGAGTCACTCCCCTCCCTCTCTCTCTCCGGCCCAATGCTTGCACGGAAAATTGAGGCAATGATTTATATGTCGTGAGCATCTGTGACAGGTGCACTCTATCTTGGCTTCCTCCGGCCCCAGGACTAATCGGAAGCTTATCTTTTCCTTTGTGTAATAGGGAGCTGTCAGGTTCTATGACCCTCCCAACAATTCAATCACTCATGGGAGGATTCACCTTGGAGGGAGGACGCCTCGGTATTGCTGAAGCCCGGTGGGGACTGTGCCCTGACATGCATCCAAACAGTGGCAGCAGGGGGCTAGAGGGCAACCTGGCCAAAGTGACGGGATGCCATTTGCTTCCTAAATACAAACTCTGCATATATTCCCCAGGAGCTGTCTGGCTGGTTCACCTTGGTATACACATCCTGTCTTGGGGGCAGGACATTTAGCTATCTGGGCAAAGAAGAGCTGTTCCACAAAGGTGACCTGTGCAGAGAAGGCTTTCATTGCTCTTGCGAAAAAGAGCATGCTCCTCAACAAGGCCTGTAGAGCCCAGTGCGCTCTGGCCCTCCCTGCCTTGTCTTGCTGGTACCACCCACCTCTCACGCTCAGCATCTCAGCGGCTCTGGCCCTCCTCCTCCCGTCCTGTGTCCTTCTGTGCTGCCTCCCACCCTGTGACCTTTGTCCATGGCCCCTCTGCCTGGAATGCTCTTTCTGCTCCTTCCTTTGACCTACTTTCTTGCTTCACCTTAAATTTTAACCGCTTAGGAAATTATTCTCTGCTCACCCTGAATGGATCGAATTCTCCCCATCGTCTGCTTTCCTCCCCTTCCCCTCTCCTCTGGGGGCCCCGCTGCAGTGTCAGTTTTACCTTGGGAGCATTTGATTCATGACCTTTCCAGCCAAAAGAGACTGCAAGCTCCATGAGGGCAGGGACTGTGTCTTTCGTGTTCACTGCTATAACTCCAGGGCCTATCCCAGTGCCTGGCTTACAGTAGGGACTTGAGTGCTTGTGGGATCAATGAAAAAACGAATAAGCAGGAAACAAGGGGCCGCCTATGTTCTCAATTGGTTTGATCATCAAGCAGGGCAAGGGAGTGTCTAATCAGGACTGGAGTGACAGTCATCCGTGGATCCGTCTACATGGATGACTTTACTATGGGAAGGAATGATGGCAACCCAAGCATGGCTTTGTTTTGTCACTTCTATTGCAACCTCTAACCTCATAACTCCTGAGCTCCTGCTCTGCTATCTTTGCTGGCTATCTTTTGTTTTTCCCGTAGGATAGTTTTCTCAGATGCTATTTGAATTTGGAGAGTAGAGGATTGAAAAAAAAAAAAAAAAAGTCAAGCCTTCAGAAGTTTCTAAACATCTGCAAGTTTGGCATTGAACTAGCAAGATAATTGGAGGATGTTTTCACCTTGTGTCTGGATATTTTGGCATTAAATAGACAATGCCCTTATTTAATTGCTTGTTGCTGAACTCTTAATCTCTGAAAATAACAAGAGAATGTAGGATCACAGAGCAGCGAAGAACATGTTGAGAAGGAACTCAGGCAGTTTCTAAATACACAACAAGATTGACTGTAATGTCAGGCAGGGGTACACGAAGTTGATGTTATTACCATTTTCAAATAAAAGCTCCTAGCTCCCTGCATTGTTAAGTCCCATGAGAGCAGGGACCACACATGCCTGTCATGACTGCTTGTGTGGAATCTTGTCTTTATAGACGGCATATTAGACAGACATTAGGTTAGACAAAAGGGAGAGTGTGTGAACAGTGATGGCTTTTAGATTGGCTAATGGGGGCATTTCTGCTTCAAGAAGTCTCTAAAGTAGGATAAAGCCTCTATGGCTCAGAGGGTGGAAAACCAATGCCATTGGCATGCCAGATAGCATGGTGCTTGAGAGAGGATGGTCTCTTCTCAAGTTAGCAGTGAACTGTGGTTCTGCTACTTCCTAGCAGAGTGACTCTAACCTTGCACAAATTATTTCCTCCATGCGGAGCACTGAGTCCGCATCTGCAAAATGCTCTTAGCTGCTGGGGTTAGCCATTACACTAGGAAGTACGCAAAGTGCCTCGTACAGTGTCAGGCCCTAGTAAGTTCTCAGTTGCTATTAATGGACTTGAGTGTGAAGAGGGAAGTTCTACTGATAGCACAGATCTTTCACCATCAGGCGATTCTGTGACTGGAGGGCATGAGAGCAGAGTGAAAATGCCACCAGGCGGGTAACCTCTGTTCACTGACCCAATTCTTCCAGCCTGCATTTCCCAAAGTGAGGTCTACCGCTGCGAGACTCTGAGCAACAGATCGATGAACTGTTTGTTACTGGTCCAAGACAAGATAAAACAGCTCAAGTTAGAATCAGTGTCTTGCTTCATCCACAGAGAAAGTCTTGCTATGGAAAAGAAAAATGTCAGCTAAACGGCACAGTGGCTTAATGACACACCTGATGTCACACATCTAATGACACACATTCTGATGCAAGCTCCTTACCTGGTTTGGGAGTGGCAGGGGCCAAAGACCACACTATGAGTAAACACTCTAAAGGACAATAATCCCCTGAATTGAGAAAAGGGTTCTTCTTCATGATCAGATAAATTTGGTGGAAAATACTGCATGCCATCTCTCTTTCTTCGAGTTTGATACTGCGTATTAGCATATTAAAGATTCCCAGAAACACTGAAGTAAATAAGCTTGTATCAATGTGTTTAAGGTAGGGTTTCCTGTACTGCTCGAGCAAGAGGCATGAGAGAGAGAGAGACAGAGACAGAGAGAGACAGAGAGATGTGTACTGCTGCTTCTCATGTTTTTCAGGTAAAGAAAACAAGCCCATCTGGATCACAGCAACACATTGCAACGTGTGACCCACACTCTTCCACCCAAACAAACACAAATCTAACACCTTTAAGGTAGAAAATTCCTTTCCTTGTGGCTCAACCATTCTAAGGAAACCAAAGAATAAAATCTTTTTCCTGTTGAAAAAAGTCTCCTTTTAACATAAAAACCAGCCTTCTATAAAAGGTTTCCTTTAACCAGTTTCTTGTTTTTGTGCATCAAAGAAAAAGTATCTTGCTATCCACTACCCCTTAGGGAAATATTTAAAATCTTTTTCTCTGGTAAGAACTGGTATTTAAAATGCTTACATCAATGCATCAGTTGAAGCCTGATTTGCCTCGTATTAGGATCAAAGTGATCATGTCCTCTATTGAACTTGATTCCAAATCCATTTGTGTTAATTATTTTCTACAAAAATCCTATGTATAGTGAGCAGAGGCCCTAGACGTCCTCTATTGATTTCAAATTAGTTCTTTGCATAACCTAGTAGCAAATAGGGATCTAGGTGCGTGTTTTTGATCTCCTATTAAGAGAGTATAGCAGAAAAACAGAAGTCAGTTGTAGGCTTTGTTAACATTCTCAGGTTTCTGAAGCAATGCACTGCTTGGGCTCTGTGTGCCAGGTACACGCCTGCACATACACACGCATGTGCATGTAGTTTCAGGGACTGGAGACTCACACTCTTCACTCCAGCCAACAGGGAACTCACACTTTGGAGCTGGGACCTGCTGTGGGGGCGATGTCTTTCTCATTACACTCACAATTCAAATAATTTCATCTGAAAGGTTCAGAGAATAAAGCTTCCCCCTCCCTTGATCATCTAATTATGGCTTGATTTCCCACTTCCTTTAAAAAGTATACAAAGAGCCCTTTAAATGAAAAGATGGGAGAATCACACCCAATAACTTCTCTTTTGAGAAAAATCTATCTGGGTCAATGTGAAATTGGGTTTGAACAGTGACAAGATTTTTGTTTGCAAAGCTTGAAAAAGGCCAGTAGCCTGCCCTGTTCTGGTCAACCTTCCCATGTCTCTGAAATTCAGACCATTGAATGACCAAGGGTGGGAAGAGAATGGGTCTGGAATACTGTCCAGCCACATGGCCAGGGAATCTCAAGATAAATGGCACTAGATGCCATGGAACACCCAGATTTTCTTCTGCAATGTGATTCTTTTCTTTTTCTGACACTAGTGGGCTTCTCAGCTTCCCACTGCCATTAAGTATGCATATGGGAAGTGTCCTGTATCAGTTCCTATCACATTCAAGAAACCACGGATGACTTCCAAAGGGTTGCAAAGGGTTTGAGAGCAAGAGACAAAGAAAACTCAACCCTAAACCAGGTACAGAATTCTGCTCATACTTATAATACATTTCTGTTGGATCTAATTCCTACATGGTCAATGCAGCATAACAAAGATCCTTTGAGGATGAAAGAAAATATTTTATTGTCAGTGAATACACTCTGAACCCAAGGCAGCTTAGGAAAGCTAGTACAAGCACACACTCAAAATAAGGCACGATGGATTACTGGTCCCTAAATCTAACACTACTTTGAACTTTTCGATATATTCATCATGTTTTGCTGAAACTCTTGGTCTCCAGGTGAAAGACAAGATGGGAAGTTAGAGGAGAAAGGTGATAGCATACACTGAGCATGTACTGATAGTAAGCATTACGCCAGACACTTTGACAGTTACTTTATCAACCTCGCCTCTGCAAGAATATATAATTATTTCCACTTTACAGATGATGGTTGAGATCTGGTCAGAGATCTGCCCCTTTCTGGAAGACTCCGTAGCATAGTGTTAAGAGCAGAGACTTTGGAGTCAGATAGAACTGGTTAAGAATATGATTGACCACTTAGTAGCTGTAGACTTGGGCAAGTTATTACAGCTGTCTGAATCAAATGTCCTCCCCTGTGACATGGTGATAACAACCATACCCACTCCACAGGGCTGATGTCAGGGTACAATGAGCTGGTGCTTGTAACCTGCCTAGCAGAAGGACCTGCCTGGCACACAGGATGTATTTAATAAATACCCACAATAGTGTTAGTGTTACGGCACACTGGCCACTAGGTGGGCTGACCCTGTGACTTGACCACTAGTAAGGGGGGAAAAGTTGAGTCATAACAGACACTAACAGCTCAAATCAATCATAGCCAGAGTCACCATGGACACCCATTCTAAATCAAATCACTTGTAAAGGCAACCGTGCTTTGATAATAATGTTGTCCTCTGATTAATATATATAGAACCTCGAGGTGGGAGGAGAGAAGAGGAAAGAGGAAGGAATTTCAAAAAATCAAATCAGAGAAACTCCACTTTTGAATGAAACTTAGAGATCATTATGGCAATGGCTCTCAAACCCAGCTGATCTTCAGAATTGCCAGAGATATAGCTGAGAAATATGGGTGGATGCCTTGGCTCTACTCCTGGAGATTCTGAGTCAGTTGGGGATGACTGAAGTGTTCCCAGAGGCTGATGATCATCCAGATTTGGTTTGCTAAGCCATGACCTAGTTCCATGTACCCTTCCTGCCCCACCTTCCCCCCAAACAAAACAGAAAGCCCACCTATGCCCAAGGAGCCAGTAACTTCTACAGTGTCCTTGACAAGTTCTTCTCTACTTCCTGCTTACTCATGTATGTTTGGGCTTACGCTAAATATTCAGATACATATACTAGGCGTTCTATTTTAATACAAGAGGCAGAATAGCAGCATGGATTTTAGAATCATAAAAACATGAATTCAAGTCTAAGCACTACCACTCACTAGCCATTGGACCTTAGGCAAATTTCTTAACCTCTCTGGCTTTAGGTACCATGTCTTTTTTTTTTTTTTTTTTGAGACAGAGTCTCACACTTTGTTGCCTAGGCTAGAGTGCTGTGGCGTCAGCCTAGCTCACAGCAACCTCAAACTCCTGGGCTCAAGCAATCCTCCTGCCTCAGCCTCCCGAGTAGCTGGGACTACACGCATGCGTCACCATACCCGGCTAATTTTTTCTATATATTTTTAGTTGGCCAATTAATTTCTTTCTATTTTTAGTAGAGACAGGGTCTCGCTCTTGCTCAGGCTAGTTTTGAGCTCCTGATCTTGAGTTATCCTTCCGCCTCAGCCTCCCAGAGTGCTAGGATTACAGGCGTGAACCACCACACCTGGCCAGGTACCTACCATGTCTTACAAATAAGATCAATGGCACTTTATAGGTTTATCTTGAAGATTAAATTAGCCAATGCATGCCACGCGTTCTTAGAACATAGCAAATGCTCAATACATGTTAGCTGCTCTTATAGTCCTAATTGAATTAGTTCCTTTGGCTAACACTGTACACAATGATGAAGTCTCTGAACAATAGCCAAAGAAATTAGCCAATGAGGAGAAGAGGAACATGCACAACCATCACCCCCCAAAAGTGAAACATACCAACACACAGATGCTTGTCAGTGAGGGCAGTGCCTGAATTCTTGTGAAGCTCTCTCCGATCCCATAACTGAAACCCCATGACACAGACAGACACAATCAGATAATGATGGCAATCAATAACGATAACAGAAATTATTATTTATTTTCATAAACACAGACTATGCGCATCCCGCTGAGTTACACACATCACATGCCAGCATTCACTTTCAGGGCAGTCAATCAATGAGAGATCTCAATATCTCCCCGCCGACGCAGGAGGGGGAAGACGGAGCGGAGGCTGAGAAATTGCCCACACCGGAGTGACACATTCACAAAGTTAATCTAATCCAGGGGCTGTCGGTGCCATCGCAAGCCTGTGAATATGGAACAGGCTTGATTGATTTTTCACCGCAGTAGCTAAACACTCCATTGTTATTTGCAACAAATATAAGGAAAGGAGAGATAGAACCATAAAAGGATTGGGTCTGAAGCCCCAGAACAGCAATAAATCACACCATGAAGTCTTAAAAAAAAATTAAAAATGGTTAGAGGAAGGCTGTATCTGTGTCTTAAGAGGGCTGGGTTATCAAAACATAAACCCCACATTGCAACCTGGGGCGGTGAAGGCTGATCCTGACTCAATCGGTAATTTGTCCTGGAACTGGCCTGTGGTTACCCATCCTCTCAGATTATCAGGAGATCCTCTGACCTGGAATAACAGTGGCACTAATTATCAAAGACCCCTTCCGCATGTCCACATGTACGTGTTTAAATGTAAGAGCCACAGTGCTTGATTTTCAGTCCCAGCCCTAGAATAATCCACTGAAGGACGATGAGTAAATCCCTTTCTGTCTCTGAGGCTACGTCAGGTTTAAGGGTTCAGGTCCCAGAGCAAAGCAGATCAAGGTTTCATTCTCAACCCTACATGATCTTGGGCATGTTATAATAACCTACGAGGCATTTTAACAGTGAGGTAGCTAATACAAACAATAGTATAGCAAGGGTCCTCAAACTTTTTAAACAGGGGGCCAGTTCACTGTCCCTCAGACCGTTGGAGAGTGCACACTGTGGGCCCGGGACAGGTTGGCTGTTAAGCAGGACAGGCAGCGGTGGCAAAAACACCCGGAGGGCTGGATAAATGTGCTAGGAGGCCTGTATGTGGCCCGCGGGCCATAGTTTCAGGACGCCTGGAGGATAGCATGGTGCATGGGATATGGCAAATGAATGCTAGATACTATAATGGCATTTTCACCACATACCAAATACCTCCTCATTGGCTGTTCTGAAGATGAATCAAGGGATTAGGTAAAACATTTTGTGATATAAATGGGATTTAAAAATTTTAATAATAGGTGGTATTATTAAATTCACATCATGATTATTGGTTTGAATGTTATGATATTCAGCAGGGGATATGGTTTTCGTAGAAGTGCTTCTCATAGGCTCTTTGGGTAACAAGTGATTGGATTTGAAAGGCTATGTTCTATGGAAAAAAAATAGCCACATTCTTGATGTTAAAAGCTGAGCTTCTCAGCACTGAAACAGAACAGGTTCATTACACAGTGAGGATTAATTAGCTGTCGGGTATTATTAAATGTTCTCACTCTCAAGACCCACGTAGAACCGGAAACTATGAAAGTGAGCAAGAAGTAATCATAGTTCCGGGAGAAAAAAAAAAAAGACACAATTGCTGGCAATGCAAATTTCAAGAGCAGAGCATGTTAGTAAATTATAGTCTGATTAATATCACATCAGCTTGTTCTCTGTTTGGAGTCTTTGTTCTGAATCTACAGTCTTCAGGGTTGCATGTTTTCTGCTGCTGTTGTTCTTTTCCCCCACTACTGGGATCAAAAAGGAAAGGAGGCTAGCCTTTTCAGTGTTTGCATCAAAAGAATGCTGGATGGGACAAACTAGCATGGAAAACAAATAAAAATAAATAAAAAAATGCTGGGGTGTGGATGTTTACACTGAAATGCCGAGTATTTGGAAGCCTAGGAAGGGAGGAGAGGGGTGAGATCAAGATGAGCTCAAGACGAGACTGATAATGATATAGCACATATGTTTCCCAAATTGGTATAATCACAGTTCAAATAATTGAAAAGAAACACAGGCTCATAAAAATGACAGTTCCAGGGGGCCTTAGGGATGACAGAGTCCAGTGACCACACACCCCCTGTCTGAGACACCACGGGCAGGTGCTAAAGATGCAGATTCCTCTGGACTCACCCCCTGGGGATGGGTCCCCAGAATCTGCATTTCCCGGTCCTCTGCTTGGCAGTTTAGGAACTAAGCTTGGAGGGAAGCAACGTGATTCATTGGCCAGAGTCACACAGCTGGTTAACGAGCAAGCGAAAACCAGAACCGGGATTTTCCAACTCTCAGCCACACCTCAGGGCCACCTCCCATGTTTCAGATGACGTCCACCTCATTGACATCCCAGTCTTGCCCTGGGGACGATCTCTGCTCTCATGGGAACTTAAATAGGTCTTCCTTCTTTAGCACAGGGATGGAATTCTCCGAAAGGCTAAGCACAGACATGGGAAACCCCATAGAGTGAGTGCCATGGACAGCTGATCTCTACAGTGGAGTCTACGGCTGGCATCTAAAGAATTCGATCCACATGGCAAACAAGGGCAAGGTAAAGTCTGGGCAGAATTCCACAGCATAGACTCCTCAGTGGCACTTCATCCATTCATTTTTCCTGCAGGATTACAACGTCCCCAGGGATAAAAGACAATCTTATTCCTGTATTGCCAGCACAGTGCTGGGCACGTAGTTAGATATCAGTGAGTGCTTTGTGGAATGAGTACAACAGGATAAAAAGTAAGATAATATGAATTTTCTCATATATCTAGGCCCACTACCAGTAGGGGGTCATAACAGCCATGATGATTATGACGACGCTATAATACTCAAACAACAGCAGGGAACTAACATTATTGACTGCTTTCTCGGAGCCAGACACTACATAGGCTAAGAGCTATCTTACACGCCATATCTTATTAGATCCTCACAACAATCCCAGGAAGTCTTCTCTGTTAATCAGATGAGACACTGGAACACAAGGAGCTCAAACGCAGTTACATACTGCATAGCAATAGACCACAGTGGTCCTTTAAGATTATAATACTGTATTTTACTATACCTTTTCTATGTTTAGATATACAAATACTTACTATTGTGTCACAATTGCCTACAGTAGTCAGTAAAGTGACATGCTGTAGAGCTATGTAACCTTGGAACAATGCACTATGCCATGTAGCCTAGGTGTGTAGTAGGCTTTGCCATCCAGGTTTGTGTAAAGACACTCTATGCTGTGTGCACAATGATGAAGTCACCTAAGGATGCATTTCTTAGCATATAACCCCATCATTCAGTGACACACGACTGTAATATGCCCAAGATCACCACCAGCCAGAAAGCAATGGAGCCAGAATTCTAACCCAGGCCGGACTGACTTGATGTTCATATTTTCCCTGCTCTACTCTCCAGTCTCCAAAAAACTCCAAAATCAAGGTGGACTTGCCCAGTATCTCTCCACGCTGACGATCGGAAACAGAGCAGCCAGTGCTTGCTGGCACAGAAAGAACTCCACTGAAGACCATGTGCCTACTAATGTTAGATAAACACCCAACAGCCCAGCACTGTGGCCAGCGAAGACCCAGTGTTCAAAAACCATCTGCCGAATCAACGGATGAACAAATAAGTAAATGAGTTAGCAAGTAAGCTAATCAGGCACACGATGACCATCTAATTCTCATTTCTGCTTTTAAACCTAGGGTGAGAACCTCTCTCCCCACATACACGTCCCTGTCTCCTTTGCAGCATTTGGTCTTCTGTAGTGCAGCTGGCGACCGAAATCCCTTGTCTGACACACGTTTAAAAGTCCCTTGGGTCAAGGGCTGGTCCTAACATGTGCCTGCTTTACCACTCACGTTGACCGTGTTCAAAACTCATCATCTACCCTAAACCACTCTACCTACGTCTAGAGAGACTTCACTTCTAAGTGTGTTGGAGGCAGTCCATTTCAACACCACTTCCCCAGCATGCCTTTCCTGGCCTCCCAGAACCAAATGTAATTTCTTCCTCCTTTGACAAAACTGCAACGCTCTGACACTCTTGCAGTGCATTTATCTTACTCTCCTTAGTGTCACCATCATTCCCGTATTAGGTCACCACATCCCTCTTTCCTTATTGGACCATCCCTTTCTGGAGGGCAGGAAGGAAGCTAGTCAGACTAAGAGCGGAGATCGAGTATTGAGGACCAGTCACAGAGGAAAGGGCTTCCAGCTTCCTTGCGTTTTATTCTCCTAAGTCCATGAGCAGTAGGTATTATGTGCACCATTTTGCAGATGGAGAAACTAAAAATAACTTGCATGATGGAAAGCTCAAAAAGGTTCAGTGACTATGTGAGATTCTGGTGCCCGGCAGGATTTGAACCCAGGCCTGTTAAAAGTTCTAAAGTGTGTGTTCTGAACCACGAGCCTACACAGCTTTCCATCTGGGTTTTTTAGTCCCGTTTCTTTAGTACAGAACGTACTTAAGACGTTTTAGATAATGTGGACAGAGGCTAAGACTAGAGTAATGCCTGGCAACGGCCACGTGGGAAGGTCCTCAGGGACAAAAGGCAAAGCATGGATTTGCATTCATTAAGGTTGGCACCTTTCCTGCTCCTCCACCTGCCACCAGAGACTGGGGTGGCCACGGTCTCCACCCAAGCCCCCTCAGTGGCATGGTGCAGTTGCGACCTCTGGCAGCGGCCAGCACGTGGCCAGCCTTGGCAGACCCTCCCCGGCCCCGGGTGGCAAGAGCAGCCGCCTGCACTCACCCGCAGGGTCGTGATGGTGGCAGGGTCCCGGAGCCGGCCCTCCTCATCTTTCAGGTTGTAGCCTTCTGGCCTCTTATCGCGCTCGCTGACTTTCCATAGCTTCACAGTTTTATCTGGGGAAGGCAACGGGAGCACGTCAGAATCGCAGAGAAAGCAAGCTCGTGAAGGAGCGTGTCCAGGGGCAGTGGGAGACGTGGGGGGACCATGGGAAGAATTGCTAGAGAAATCGGCTCACGTGAATGGCTGCAAAACAGTACATAAATCCCGTGTTGTCCCAAGGCATGGCTCATACATCAAAACAAAAATAGTGTGCTGGGAACGAAAGGTTTTCCCTGACAAGGGGCTCTTAAAATGTATAGCTCACACATTCATTTAGCTCATTCAATAATAATAGTAACCACATACATAGAGCTTACTATGTTAGCACTTTACATGGAAAATTGATTTAATAGTCCAGATAACTCCGGGAAGCAGTTCTATTTTCTCTGTTTTGGCCTTCCGACTCACTTAAACACTGTCCTTGCCATGTCCTGAAAGGCTCTCCATGGCCTGAACTCTCTACTGTCCCAAACTTTCTGATCTCACTGTCCACCCCTACTCCTCCTCACCGACTGTGCTCCTGCCACGTGGCTTCCTTACTGCTCCTTGTATACCTTGAGCCCACTCCTGCCTCAGGGCCTTTGCACTTGCTGTGCGCCTTCTGCTAGGAAAGCCCTTTCTCTTGTTTCTCTCATGACTCATTCCTTCACTCTGCTCTTCCTCTTCACGTGCCAACTTCAGAGGCTTATGTAAAACCTGCATGAAAAATGCTGTCCTCACCACCATTCTCTATCCCCTTTCTCCTGCTGTATTTTTCTTCATAGTACTTTTCACTACCCAACCATTAGTTGGTTATGTATTTGTTATTTGTCTCTCACTAGAATGTGAAATTGCTGAAGGCGGGGATTCTATCTTGTTCATCACTAGAGCCCCAGCACCTAGAGCAGTGCCTGGGACACAATGGATAGATGTTCGATCAACATTGGTTGGATGAAGGATTGAATCTCACCTACGTGGTGCCTATTTTATTTCTAGCAATATTCAGTGAAGCAAACTGGTGAGAACATGAGTCGAAATGATACTTTCTCTTTGTCACTGTGGCATCTCCAGCTGGAAGCTGCCTTTCTGTCCTTTGCATTGTCCCAGCACTTTATACTGCTGCAAGATGACACCTGTCATTTCCCATAGTGTTAGGTGAGAACTTCCATGCCTACAGGGTTCAGGCAGGCCAGGGGCACAAAGGAAAGAGGTTGGGGGTTCTGGAGAGCTGGAGACAGCACGCCCCACCTGCAGGTTTTCAATTCCATTTTCTATGGAAACATGTTTGGGCCAAACAGATCATGTCCGTGGCTTGCCTGCCTCTGTAAGCCCTCCTTATCAGATCTGCTTCTCTGTTGGGAGTTGCCTTCTCTGTATCTTCCTCTGTCCTGCACAAGGTAGGCTTAAAAATCAGATAACCTCGAGCCCAATACCTGCTCTAATTCCAGCCAGCCATGTGGCCAATGGCTGGGATTCCCATGTAGTAGGTAACGTGACTGGTTTTCTTGAGTAACAAACAAATAGGATTGTCAGATTTAGCAGGAAAAAAAGTGCAGAACACCCAATTAAATTTGAATTTTAGATAAACAATAAATCCTTTCTTAGTGTAAGTCTATCCCACATAGTTCAACCTTACAAATAAAGATACTTCACATTTTTTTGTGCCTCCGTTTCCTGATTTGTAAATTGGGAAAAATAGTGTCTTCCTCGTGGGGCTTTTACAAGGATTACATGAAATCACAGCATGTAGAGTGTTTAACACAGTATAAGGCTTCTAATGATGGTCCACAAATGGCAGTTTTTATTAGAATTAGCGAACTGGGCAGCTATTCTAAATAACGTGTTGCTTTGACAACTTTAGCTTTATCCCGTGATGATGTCTGCACATCCTATTTCTTCTCTGTAATACTGTCAGCAGAGAAAGGCTGCCCCTCTACCCTGCCTTTATTAGGGTTTTTTTTTTCTTTTTGCTCTTTCATCTCATGCCTCCATTTCTTATCACCTGGCTCCCCGCCTCCACCCCCTACCAATTCTCACTCCTTTGGGAGGGTGGATCTTATCTGTAAGCAGGTGGTGTGGATCACAGTACTGTTCCCCTCAAAGTTGGCAGAAGCAAATGCCTTGTTCCCAGAGGTGGTAACATGCCACATTATGAAGTGGGCTTTCAGCAGCAAGGTGGCTACTTGAACAGGTAAGTGTCCCTGTGTTCTCTTATTTGGAAATCACTCGGGCTGGTCACGCCTGCTGGCCTGCCCAGCAAGGCTGCTAAGTGTGTGATTTGTGCACTCTGAACTGTAATTCGCCAGTAATTCTTATATTGTTCTTATGGTGAATGATAAATTGCTATCAAGACAAATGGAGAAATCATGAGTGTAACATAAAGAATCAAAAAATCACCTATCATCTCTCTAGTTAGGGACAATTACTGTTAACATTTTGCATACATCTTTGCAATTTTTTCTTTATGCAATTTTTTGGGGAATACTGACCTATAAAAATATTGCATATACAGATTTTGTATTTTCTCATTTAATTTTCTTTTTAAAAATTAGACATGTGGCCCATGTCATTGTAATTTAAAAAATCATAAAGATAGAACAATTAAAAATCTCCCTTAATTGCACTAGACAGAGATAACTATTATGAAAATTTTGTGTACATTCTTTCACTGTATCTGCATATACAATTATGTAGCTATTTTAACAAAATGTTATAGTTTATAATATGCATTTTGTCTAATCATATCTACCTATATCAACATCTATTCCTATAAATATGTTTATAGGCATATTATAAATTATATATACTATATTATTATATATAAAACTTATATTAGTTATGAAAGTTTGTTAACAACGAAAGGTCTAATAGTAGGAAACTTACTAATAAACTATAAGAGAATCATACAAAAGAATACTACACAGTCATCAAAAATATTATGGTATTTTAGAAGACTATTTAACAATTAGGATAATACTCCTGTTATTAACTGTTCTATTAAATAAAAAATCTGGTCACAAAATAGTTTGTAGAATATACTACATTTGTCTTAAGAAACAAACATGCCTCCTTGTCTTTAAAAGACATTAACAGTAGTTCTTCTCAGGATGGGAACAATTTTATTATTTTCATTTTGTTTTTCTATATATATATATATATATTTTTTTTTACAATATACTACTTTTATAGTAAAAACCAAAACCAACCAACCAACCAACTTCAGTATACCACCCAACTCTCGTCATAGGTATTAAGGCAAAAGTAGAAAACTGGGTAAAGCCATGTGTTTTCATATGGCAAATAATTTGAAGGTCTAGATTCACAATTGAATGTGGGTTTTATTTTTCATTAAAAATTATAAAGTTTCTACCAGAAAGTAAAAATTGTTCCCAACTATAATGAGATAAGCACTTTTTTTTCAAAGATAATTGATGGTGAATTCAATCCAATTCCCTATGGCTGGGTTGCCTGGAGTCATTCTTGACTTTATTATCACACAGTTTTTCTTGACTCAGTATGTTGAAGCTTTGTGGATACAAAAGTTGAAGGAACATGTGGCTGTTACTATGAATGACTTTTTCTTTCTTCTGGCTGGCTCTCTGAGTAGGTTTATCATCACTTGTGGCAGCTTTTAAACACAATTTTATCATCTGTCTTCATTTTCTCTTTTGTACAATAATTCCAATTGTCTTCCATTAATTTTTGCATGTTAACTTATTTGGCCTAAGGGGGATTCGCAACTTCAATATTAGTATAAAAAAAAGTCACATAAGAACATGGGAATTTTTCTTACAAGAATCACTTTGAGATGCTGTTGGCATATTGAAATAGCATCCCAAATGGGAAGATAATATCCTTGTTAATCAAAAAACTATCTAAAAACTCAATTAAGAGAACATTATGCTATATAATTAATCTTCATGCATTTCTCTGACTTCTTTCCCATCCCCCCCAAAGTAGTAAGTCCTTGAATTTCATTGCAATCATCAATAGGCTAAATTTCATAGTATAAAGTAAGTTCGCTATAGAAGATAATTCAACAGTTTTCCTTTGCCTGAAGTAATTAAGTCAAAATCATCAGAAGTTTCTTTTATTCTGAGTAGTGTTGACTCTGAGGAGACCGTTAGTGAAACTTAAACAGCAAAATTAAAATGGAAGAAACTGAAACAAATTCATGTGGTTTGGCTTCCAAGAAATCATGGTTGTAAAAAAGTAAACAGAACAATAAATATAGTTATGAGAAAGAAGCAAATTACTTGGAATCTGGAAAAACAGATGAGTGGAGATCTGGTCATGTTAAGATGAGAGATGTTTAGATAATCCTAAACTGGCTGTTTCAAAATTGTCATTTTTTTAAATAACACATTTGTACACTGGCTTTTTATTTGAGGGATTTGGGGTTCATATGCAGTAAAAAAATTTTCTTTTTTTCATAAGATTAATAAAAGGCTCATTGTAAAAGCTTAGAAAATTAAAATGATAAAAGGAACAAATTTACAAGCCAGCTATAATGCATAATCAAAAATTAAATTTGATGAGCCTTATGGTGTCTTTCCTTCTAGTCTTTAAAAACATTCATGTATGTTTGATCACATTATATACCCTGCATTTTTTTCACTTGACATATGAGCATTTCCCTTTTTTAAAAAAAATGCTGGGTGTAGGTAAATAGTAAAAAGCAAATTCCTTGCTTCTCGGTTTATATTTAAATGTATACTCCTCCTAGACTCACAAACAAGATGAAATGAATCACTCTCCAGCTTGTTTGATTTGGAGAGGGTGTTTAATTTTTATATACTAATCCTCTTAATTGTTAGGTTATTTAATTAGCACTCTTTAGTATATGACTTTATTCCAAATTGTTTTGAGTATAGATGGCTTCTTTTAGTGTGGGTTTAAGAACCTGAAGAGTAGGTAATTCTACTGTAGAAAGACTTATCCAGTGAATATGGAATTTGTCTATTTAACCCCCCAAATCCTCTCTCTCTGACCTATTTATATCAACTCCTCCTTATCCAACAAATGATGTGAGAAGAGTATGGAGAAAGAAACCATTTCTTGATCAGTTCTTTGATAAGGTCCCTATCTCTTCTTGATTTGCGCTCTTATCTAAGAACTTCATTTTGCCAGAGAGACACACAGTTTTACAGACCCTAAAATATATTCAGGGATTAATACCTTCTATTCAATATGCCAAACTCACAGAGACAGCATGTTGAGTTTCCTGAAATGTATTCCCAGAATAACATCCAGTGAATCTTAAGACAGGAAGTCACATTCCAAAAACACCTGCAAATAATCTGCATTAGTTGAAAACTGCAGATAACTGGTCTCACAGAACTGGGTCATAAATTTGATATTTTTAAAAAGCAAGAGTTACTATTTACTGAGGGACTACTCTGTGTGTACTAGGCACTTCGCTAAAGCATTTTGCAAATGTTTCTAAGTTTTTCAATAGCCCACAAGGTACAAAGGAAAATTGAGGCCAAGAGAGATTGAAATATATAGTTTGGCTGATTATATTTCTGAAAATACCAAATAGAAAAAGTCACCTCCACGTACCATTAGTAGACAGAAGAAAGTAAGCTGCATTCTGCTGAGGGAGCCATCTTATTTTATTGATTTTTTCTTCTATTTCTAAACTCTTCAGGTAATCGAACTCGGGTTCATGGCTCTGGAATGTGCTGTAAACATTGTATTCACCCCTACGATGAACCTGATTTTTACTCTGTAGGAAGGGAAAAAAATACATGAAAGATTAAATCACAGAATCCAACTATAAACTCACCAGTTTCTTTTTTTTTTTTTTTTTTTGAGCAGAGTCTTAGGGGTGGGATGAAGACAGGACCGTGACAGCCACATGTCTACCCTAGCTCAGTGGCCTCCAAAGCTTTTCATCATGCACCCCCCCTGTTCGTCAATACTGGCACCTCTACTATATATATGTGTGTGTGTGTGTATGTATCTTTATAAATTATATGAACTGCACACTATATGGCATATATCATAACATATACATAGAAATAGAAGTTAAAATAGGACAAGATTTAAAAATCAATATAAATAGAAGTCCTAATATTTTCTTTTTGCATTCTAATAGATGCTGCAGATGCTATTTGGAATGAGCCATCCCACAGTGGCATCCATAAATACATATATCAATTTGCCCTGACAAAGAGTATAAAGTTGTAGCATCTGCAACTTTTACTGGCCTTTTAAGATCTCACCAGATCCTCACAAAATGAATCTGAGAGGCTGGCAGGGCAAGGAAATGGACAAAGGAGGCTCAGAGATGCTACATGACTCCTTCAAGCCACACAGCTTGCAGGGAGCAGATTTGGGCATCAGACACCCCCCTCCCCTTTATTTCTTGCAACATGAACAACAAAGCAGACAGGAGCTGGGAGAGGCCACGTGCATTGTTCAGCGAATGATACTTTACCCTCTGGCTTTCTAGCACTGATTATGCAAAAAGCAAACAGCAGGAACTAAATAAATGAAGAGAGCATGAAACAGAAGGGCAGAGATCTTCAGAAAGGGACAAGAGAAAGAAAAAAAAGGGCAAGAGGAAGAAAAAGAGGCTGAAAATGAAAAGGGTCAGGAAGTTTTATTGCAGCAATTTTAAGTCCTTATTATTATACTAAAAGAGCTTCAAGATTTGGGGTTTGGAAAACTGCGCTCAAAAAGTCAAATCTAGGTCCTATTACTCATTTGTTATAAAAGCTTGGCTCTTCATAGAAGGCTCAATTTAAAAATTTATATTGCTAGGTAGACAGAGAACATCCAAACCCAAATCTCTACTTACTGACAGGTGATAGAGCTGGACCCCAGGTGTGAAGGGTATTGGTGCAGACTCTCTGGGGGTGGGTCCCTGAGAATTCACTCGTGAAATTCACCCACAGAAGTCAAAGGCAGGCGGACCCTCCCTTGATGATGTTGCATGGCTTTGTTTCTTAGGGTTAGTGCTCATTTTAATCCCAATACTTGCCACAAAGCTAAGCACTTAACTGCATGATCTTTAACCTCATCGACATTTATTTTTTATCGAACAAAACCAGCCTGCTTTGGAAAATGTGTCCCCCATCATTCTACTAATGATTCAGGCTTCCCAAATATTTCAGTAAATTAAAATAGGTGAAACCTATAAATAGCTAATGGAAAATGTGGAACAGAGTATTATTGGCACCATGCTGCCTTGGGTGATTTATGCTAAATATCTCCTCCGGTTCTTTAACATCACTGTGAACCTAATTGGGCTTTGAAAGAAACCGGAGGAGGAGGTTTAAAAATCAGTTTTCAAAGGACTTTAAATGCTGACATTCTTGGTACTATGCTGCTTATTTGCAGAGAGAGAGCCAGTCCACCTTAACAATAAATTTATAAGAGTGTTGATTTGCTACCATCCAAATCAGACTGTCAAGTGTGTGTAGTATGTGCCAGACCAATTAGCACCAGGCAGCTCTGGAAAAGCAGGAAAAATTCCAGGTCACGAAGAGCTATTAGTTCCTACTTGCCAACCACATTTTCGTATTTCCAGGGCCAATGGCATACGCTGGGTGCCTGATTTAATGCTGAACACTTGAATTTACACAGAACCCTGAGGGATTAGGATGCCCTTATAGAAATTAATTGCAAATAATGTGCAATTACCAAATATATCACACCTCTAAATGAGGCTTTTCTTTTTTAAGGGGAGGTGTCATGCAAATGGCTTGGAGGCACAAAGCAGGCTTGAAATTGCTAGGGACGTCTCTTGTGAGACCTTCCTCTTAACGCCGGGCCTCCCTCCCTCGCGCTGCCTGAATGCTGGGTGAATCTCTGAGGCAGGCAGTGGCAGATGGGGGGAGTTACCAGAACACAGACTGGCCTGCTGGAAGCCCCAAGACCATGCCAGGGGAGGCCAAGGAAATCAAATGGGGCCATAATTCCATTCTGACAAAATAAGACTCAGATGCCAAAAAACTCAATTTCTATGAAAAGGAGGAACAATTCCTAGTGGAACCCCAAGTCTCAGGAAGAAATGGGCTTTTTGAGATGCACTGGAAGTTAGAGCTCCTGCTCAGAAATAGTCCTGCATGCAGCAATCGGGTCCAGGGACCCTCGTGTCTGTCACCTATGGTAAATGTGTGTGTCATATTCTTTGCTTGGATGTCAGTTTGTAGAATTTCATTCCCTTTGGTAGGGCGGCCTATCATCATTTTCTTCTCTACTGACCCCAGTTGTCCTCTTCACATCTGTTGACAAATCACAGCTATTTTTTTTTTTTTTTTTTTTGCTCCTACATATTCTGGCAGCACCTGAAATCAAGGGAGCCTGAATTTCAGTAGCTCTAGGACAAATCTCACCCAGAAAGGAGGAGCTGGGCTCCATGAGCACCCATGGAATTTTGCAGGTCAGACCAGAAGTGAGGTCGTTTTGAATGTGGAATATCCAGGCTTAGAAAGACAAGGCCATACCCAGAAATGGCTCTCTTTTAAGGCGCTTTTATGAGTCTGAATGTGGAACTGTTGATGTTAATGACTTTTTGGCAGTTTTTAGTCTGCGAGCAAAGCGGCAAGGTGAAGGGCGCGACACGTGAGGATTAAGGAACAGGAGGAGGCCTCCTTTAAAAAGAGAAGAAAATGGGCATTTTGCATTCACCGCCACTTACCTCCTGCTCTCGTTGAAATATTACAACCCGACCCCCCTTGTCCCCTGTCGCTAGTAATTCTCCCGTGTGGTTGAATTCTACCGTAGAGATAATGTCAGCTGCAAAGAAGAAGACAAAGGCAATTTAAGTAACTGCACACTTACTTTGAAAGGATAGATAATAGACACACTTTTCTGTGCATTTAAGGGCTTAGGGCTCTGTCTCTGCAGTGGAATTTACAAGGATTTTATGTTCTGTGTTAAATGCCACTAGAAGGGGCACCTGGGAAAGTAAATTTCCTAGATGCCCGCACTGCCCTGTGGTCTCTGGGAACATCCGCAGAGAACAAAAGGGAAAAGCACGTCCAGACCCTTTTGTTTTGGGTAAGAGGAAATAAATTTCTTCATGGCAATTTCCTTTGATAATTTCTACCAACCACAAACCTTTCCCCCACTCAGGGCCTTTCCACTAAGGAATTTCCCCAAGCAGGTTTCAGCGTGGCTATTTGAATTCGGGCTGATGAAGCTGGGTTAGCATGCTTGACGCTCAGATGCTGAAAACGGAGCAACGGTAGCACAAAGAAATCACTGGGAAAACTCCGACAGTTGCACATTCAAGGGAGGATCCCACAAATGCTCAGCTTGGCCCATGATCTGCCCATTTCTGCAAGCCAACACATCCTTCTGGAAGAGTGCACCCCTTCTTCCAACCCCAGGAGAAGGGTGCTGAGAAAACAGGGTCACGAGGTCAGGAGCGTAAGAGCAATTTGTACTGCGTATTTCTAAGCCGAGAAAACGCACAGGTTCCAGGAACTGAGATCACAGATAATTGCTGAAGGAATGCCAGCCTGCCAAGTCTTTCTTCGACGCTGGTTACCCCCAGAGGAACACGGACAGGTAAATTACCTATGATTGGATTTATTAGAGCTATTTTTAGAAAAATGTCAGAGGTTAATTCCCCCACAATTATTCCCCTGCAGGGCTCCAACAATTGCTACCAAGAGTGCAAATGAGTTTAAAAAAAAAAAAAAAAAAAGAGGCAGGGGAATTATGACTATGGCCTTTGACAGAGGAACATTCTGAAGATTATGTCTATGTAAGGAAAGCAAAGGGGAAATAGTGAGGTGGAAAACTAAGGCAATTACCCCTGCGTAATTCAGATCTCAAATCTTACTTTTATATCATCATTTCAGGATTTGCCTTGTATGCCTGATTTATTCAGGTAAGTGGTGTAAAATCCTTCGTTTCACATATAACTGTCCTTTTCCATACATGAAAATGCTCCTCATGGTCATTCTTTGTGCAGAAGTAAAAAATAAATGAATAAACAACCAAAAATAAGGCATCGGCCCTAGACACTTTTCAAGCTAGGCACATTTAAAAAAATAATTCCCGATTTCTTGTTTTGGCTTCTCAGATGATTGACCCCACAGAGAGCAAATTCAAAGCCCTCCAGGGCATTAAATAACATAGATAAAGCTCCAGTCCTCTTTTAAGGGACAAGTGGCTAACTCAGCTTAAGCCAATGGAGACCATGAACTATTGCACATGTTGCTTGATGTTCTGATATTTTTGAAGCAACAGCTGAAAAGCAGACTTTCTTGCAAAAATCTCTTCAGTTTTACATACTGGCAACTAGTAATTTCTTCTACGCCACAAGAATTAAAAAAAATAATCTTATCTGTGGGCTGAATATGGTTTGTGGATCACCAATTTATAACTTCTGGTCTGGAGTCTTCATTTGGAAAAGGCTACCCCATTCTATATTAATAAAACAAACCAGAAATCCAGTTCATTTTCTCAGAAAGATGCCTCCAATGAATGCTACCTTAAGGACACAGAAAATAAGCTACGTGGTTGCTAAGTTCAGATGTAAGTTCAGAAGGCCCATTTATATACAACAAGTGTCAGGGCGTTCCACCAATACCTGCCTGTTTTGCTTATTCCACTCCTAAATTGAGCCTCTACTAATACTCACAGCTGATAAGGTGATTTGCGGTCATACTTCTGATTGGCTGACTATTATGTAAATGAAGTAACTTTTGGGACATACTTCTGATTGGCTGACTACTATGTAAATGAAGTAACTTTTGGGACATACTTCTGATTGGCTGACTACTATGTAAATGAGGTGACTTTTGTGAAAACTTGCCATTGGCTAACTATAACCCCCCAAAAGGCATAAAACTAAAGAAAATGAAAAAGGGGCACTCAGAGTTTGGTGGCAGATATGCCTCTCCAAGCCCACCTGGCGAAAACTCTCCTACTCTCTGTGTGCTGCTCGGGTTTTTCTTCGGCCAAGAGCCGTTCACACTTGCTGGAACACAAGTGCCTATGGGGTTTGTAGAAAGAAAGTCCAGCCACATCCCTTCCAGTAAGGGATGCCTCAAGCTGCTCAAGTTAGTTATTTGGTCACTTTTTTTCATTATAGTTTGTGCATCTTAGTTTGCACAAACCTCAGCTTGCAGTTGCCTCAGAATGCCCTGATTGAAAAGCATCAAGTGTCAGGATACATTTCTAACATTAGTTAAGGCTTCTGGCTTTTCAATGAGTGGTTGGCAAAGGGTTATTCATGAGGCTTCCTGACTTTGGTAGAATCTAAAGTGGGTGTGGCTCTTTTCACTTTTGATTTTTGCTCAGGTATTAAGGAATGAATCAAGGCTCCCAAATTGCTCAAACATAAACACTTCCCAGAGAGAAAGAACAGCAGGGAGCAATGAGGGGGTGAGGGAGCCAGGCCTGGGGTTAACAATGCCAATGCTGGGGCTCACGTCCTAGGGCTAAAGCTTTTAAGGTTCTGCTTACACGTAGTTTCTGCCCTTCCTCTGGGCAGCAATGTTAAGGCAGAGCTCTGCAGTTCTGGGAGGGCTGTAGGACCCTCACAATGAGAACCAAAAAATAGGACTTTCCTTTTGGTGAAGCTACGTATCAGAAGAGAGTTAAATATATTTTTCCAATGTGAGTCCTTGTCTCAGTTGCCGAGAAAATGTCACTCCAAGGGTAAAAAAAAAAATAAAAACTTGCTTTCCCAGGGACGACATATACATTGTCCTTCTGCCTAGATTCTGTGAAAATGTCTTCACTTTCCCTGTAAGATCCGTACGAGTCAAAACAAGGTAGGATTCAAGCTCAAGTCTAAGTCACATGATTTAAGCCAGTACTGTCAGAACTCTGCATTCTGGAATAGTAAGCATAGTCCCAGCTAATAATGATACTCCCTTTATTTTCCAGCTGTTATCATTCTTCAATGCCATGTCTCCCTCAAGAACTTTGCAAGAGAAAGCCTGACTGGTATGGCAGGATTCTGAAATTCTTTAGTTCTCTTGCAAAGACCTTACCTTTATTTGAATTCTACCAGCCAGCTAGTCTGTATATGATCTTGTTTATATCAAGCTATTGTCTACCCGCCTGGCATATGCCATGGCAGCTCGAGTTAATACCTGTTTCGAACTTTCCTGTTTCTTGACTCATTTATCATTGCTAAGCCAGTAGGCGTAACTGGAGTGCTGTGCTGCCCCATCCATCTCTGCATATCTTCATCTATGACTGTTTAATAATTGATGCAAAACTCATGAATCACCCTACATTCCAATTTCAAGATACTGAAACTTCTGATACAAACACTCTTGTGTTTGCAACATGCTCTTTGGTAAGGCCGTTTAAACTGGAAAACCCAAGCTGCTCGAGACAAAATAACTTTTGTGATATGGAAAGAGGGTGTGATAATAATCACTGTAAGCCAGCAAATTTATAGACAATAATGTGATCAGAAATCAATTCATCAAGTTCAACATGGCTTTCCCCTTTAAATTATGATTTGATATGATGACTCAGTATTTTTTTTACTGATAATTGCTCAGCCTAATCACACGGATGAACAAGAAACTATAAACTTTAGCATTTTGTTCTTTTCCATATAGATGTAGATAAAGTGCACCTGGACTAAAAACAAAAAACAAAAGCCAAGAACAGTTAGAGACGTCAAATGTAGTGAAAATGATTTTTGAAACAGACTCCGGGTGGTATGAGGTTCACCCTGCTCCAAACCTATTTGTTCTGATTGAATTTCCCCAAGATGGTGGCCTGGTAACCCCATTTCTAGTTCAATAGGCTCTGTTAAGGCTGCCTTTTTCTTCTCAAGAGTCAATCTCAGCATCCTACGTAAGTTCCAGACTAGTTATTTCATACATAAAGTTTCCATTTACCTGAATAATAGATACTGACTTAGCAATTACATTCAGGTGATCGTGCCGCTGAAGGAAACCAAGGGAGCTCTTAGTTCACGCCCTGGTCTCCCATGATACCATGTTGGTCTAGAGTCTATGCGATGTCAGAGGATGGGGTTGAGGCACTGGATTATTAGACAACGTACAGTTCACGTTTAGCAGGGTGACTGCTATGACTGAACGATGACACAGTTTAGACTTAGAGAGGATCTAAGCCCAAAGTCTACTGATGGAATTTCTTACTGACCAGGTCGCCAACACTGGCCTTGCAGCATCAATCACATGGATAAAAATCAAAGGGTAATGCAATTTAGCCTTCGGCGTCCATTAAATGTTTTATCATTCATCTAAGCAGCATTTGATAGATAATAATGTTATATAAAGTCATTTACCCTACTTGTGTCAGCTGACTAGTTCTGTCTACTCAATACTTGGGCTTTATTCCTAATGATGGGGTTGGCTCTAGGTAGTTTGGTGCTTCTTCAAGTTAGGACAAGAATATCAACAAGGATGGAAAATAAGTTTCACAGAGGATGACTATGGTGACATAGACGTAGTTGCCAGAATGTCTGTGTTGGGAAGGACTTGGGGCGTCACCTCTAGGCTGGGGTGCTGTGATTAATGGGCAATAGGTCTGGCAGCAGTTGAGGGGAGGAAGGATGTATACCATTTGTCATCCCTGCTAGACTGGCAATGACTTTGTGGATCATTAAACAAACAGGGGATTCTTAAGCATCCCGATGAGAATTAAAATTACTCCTCCCATCTACATAAAACTGTGGTCTTCTTTCCTGGGCCTGGTTCACAGTCCAAAGTCAGTATCCATTTTCTCGATAAGGTTTTCTTGGGTAAGTTCTGATAACTAAAATAGTGCATTGGAACATACTTCACCAAAATAGGGAGAAAAGTCTGGTTATGGCCAAACAATATACACCCATACTACTACTGGGATTATGCCAAAAGGGCCTTGTTGAAATATGTTAATCTGTCATCAAATTTTAAAAAGAATCAGTTAATGAAACTGTATGTCAAATGACTAAAATTTTGTTAAAGTAGCTTTATTTCAGAATATATCTTTTTTTAACAGGTAAAGCAATATGTATATATACTTATTGAAATTTCAATTAATAACAAGGTGGTGCTTAGAATATAAAGTTAAATTTCCCTTATAATCTGACTCCCCCAGAAATACTTTTTAATTCCTACAAATATACATGCACACACACACACACACACACACAGAGAAAAAAGACTGTCAGGGAGAGTCCAAAATGGTATTGTTTTGGTGTAGGATGTATATAATTTTCTTATCAACCTGTTCTAATTTTTCAGTGTGTTTTTTTTTACCATGATCATAAATATTTGAAGAATTTTTAACTTGCAAATAATTTTAATTGGCTTTCAAACTGAAATGAAAGATTTTATCATTTATCTCAGTGACTTTTAAACTTGTTTAAAATTTATTTTTCAATTCACATATAGTAAAATTCACTATTTTAGAGCATATAGCTCTATGGGTTTTGACAAATGCATACAGATGTGTATTCAAAACCACCATCATAATATGGAACAGTTCCATCACCCCCTAGAAATTTCCTTTATACTGCACTTTTGTAGAGAACAATTCTTCAAAAAGGAATAAAATGAACTCACAGACATAAGAACGTCTAAGAGTTAAAAATGCTGTGCAAATACAGAGGCTTAATATTACTGGTCTCTATAGATATGACTCAGCTCGATTTGGAGCCAGTAATCATTATCGTAGCACATATAGTCAAAGTGTTTGTTTTTAGTTGTTTAAATATTATCATCATTTAGAATTCTGGTTTTTGGTTTTTTTGTTTGTTTTTTTTTTTTGAGTGGTAGGCAGCTCAAAAAATTCATCAATACACTTTTGTCAACCTGCACCACCAACTAGGTTATACATGAAGTTTTCTACCCTGTATCTAGTCCTTTGTCTTTAAATGGGACTATGTTTGAATTCTTGATTCAGTAACATCAACTTCTTGATACTGCTTCTTACATTCATTTAGCTTTGTCTTAATGACAGAAGTAGTAAATATACAGTTCTGATTAGTAACAACAAGTAGATCCAATTTTGCTCATCAATTTCAACCTACTGGCAGAAGCCACCTATTGAGAGGAATTCTGAAGTCCTATCTGGTCTTGGTATGAGTGCTGTGATCAATTAGTTATGTCTGCCATGGGCACGGGCAGGGAAAGAGGCAACACACGTACCACATACTTGCTATGCCTGACCTAGTGTGTATAATACATACTTTCTGTCTCATCCAGACTTGTTTCCTCTGTCATCTAATCAGGGTCTGGTATTTGAATACTAAATCCTTTTCCTTTCATTTGAATATAACTGATTTTGTAAATACCGATTCTATTTTCAACCTGATGCTGGTATTCCTCTCATATGAAAGAATCTAGAATGGTCTAGTAGCACCAGTTCCCACCAAAGATTTCATCACAGTTGCTACTTCCTATTCAACCATATGTACAGTGTTGGAAAATGGGCACTGTTTAAACATCAGTCTGCCCCTGAAGACCAAGGCCATTAATGGCAGGTAATGTGTTCTGGCAGATACTCTTGGTTGGCTATTCCTATCCAGTGTTTTCTTCCTTGCCTGCCTCTCACCGTCCCACTGTCGAGGCTAAAAAACCCAGACACTTGCTTCTTAGCCTTTCTTGTGGTTACGATTAACCATGTGACCCAGATCTGGCCAATGAGGCATAGAGGAAAGTCTGCTAGGGGTGGAAGGAGAGAAGGGAGACGGAGACTCTGGGGAAGATTTTTCTGTCCTGAATAAAAGAAGTGAGAGGAAAATTGACTATTCCTTGCTTCCTGTCTTTGTATGTGGTTATATGTATTTATGATACATGGAGCTGTGGCAGCTATCATGTGACCATGAGGCAACATGCCTAAGGACTTTAACAGGCTAAAAGGCTGAGTATGACAGCTGGAAAAATGGGACAATGTATTTGATGATACCATGGAGCAACTAAAACCTACCTTAGGACAGCCTATATCTGGGTTGTTAAACAATAGACACTTGTGGTTTAAGCCACTGTTAGATTTTCTGTTACTTCCTTCTAAATGCATACTAATAGATATGTCTTTCCATCTTTGCTTTTCTCGTAGTGCTTTGCACAGGGCCATATTATTAATGCATGTTGAATTGGAAAAAATGGTCCCTCGTCCTGCAAACTCCTAACACAAACATTCATATGAACATTTTAATTTCACTCTATCACACAACCAATTTTCCTTCCCACTTGCTTGGTTCCCAGAACTAAGATGGTTTGTGTTTATTTCCTCCTTCCCCTTCTGTGGAGATGGTGCATTATTTTTCAACCACTCAAATATGAAAGCGGCTTCCTGGGACAGAATGCCAACCCCAATTTATTCATGGTGTCCACTGTAAAATTATGACTTCAAAGGGACCTAGCCATGTGCTCCTTAGGAGCCAAGCTCTCTCTGCTAATACGCAGGAAGCCCACCATGCTTGCTGAGCTGTGAAAATCCAGATGGTAGGAAGCAGGTGAGTAATGAATGCCATGCTGTTCCCATTAAAATGCACACGGCTTCCTCACGCTGACCAAATCTTCAGCACTAACCGGGTTTGAGACAACCGAGGGACATGTGGGTTGATGAAGATTGTATTTTATTAAAAACAAGTTCCTGCAAGCAACATAGAAGCCTAGAAGAGAGAATTTTCCTGTAGTCGCAACAAAGCTTGCCTAAAGGGCAAAGGAGTCTTAAGAATGATAAGTCTCTAAGAACAGAAAAATCCAGTGGGAAATTGACAGCAGTCCAGACTTGCCTACATGCCTGTGTGGTTTACAGTGGAATCTGCTGTCAAGGTGTCCACCATCTGTCACCCAATCTTTCAAAAAGCAGAGGAGTAATTAACTGCTCAGGCAATACAAACTCTGTCAATCATTCAGCTCTGTTATCTGCACAACATGGGACATCTATGGCTTCCCCCTCCACAATGACAAAGCTCTCACATCTGTAGGAGCCCATGGGCAGGCCCTGTGCCACCTAAACACACTTACTACAGAGTCTGGGACATCTTTGGCCAGGAATTTTGCAGTGCCGGATGCTCTGAAGTCAGTCAGACATGGTACCCTTTCTGTGGAAGCTAAATTTCTCCATATTTGAAGGTTGGCTCAAATATCACTTCTTTATGGAGACCTTACATGACTTCTTTCAAGCCCAAGATGGCTCCCTTTGTTAAGCAGTCTCATTGCTCCCCATACTTCATTTTTGTAAGTTATCACTGGTTCACCATTAGCACCTATCACAATGGTACAGAATCATTTAAAATGCCTGTCTCAGTCTCCACGTTGTAAATGCCACAAGGAACTAAACCCTCAGTGCCTAGCTGAGTGTCTTAACATATAACAGATGCTTCTCCATGTTTTTTTCTGTAACAGATCACTGAATGAGAGCCAACGAGAGCCAATATCAAAGTGGATCAACATATAGCGAACAGATAACCTTTAACAAAGTATCAACAAACGAAATATTTATGCTGGGAAGGCTTAGTATATTCTCAAGGGGTGTGAGGCAAGTGGAAGTTCTTATTTGGAATAGTGAGTGTTTGATGACTTTAGAACCAGACAGACTGACCAGAAAAGAACAGATTTTATCCCAAAAAGCCTTTGTAGTGCTGGCAGTGATTATGAGGTCCTATGACTCAGGAAGAGAAAGCAGATGGGTTAAGAAAGAGATGGGACCAGGGTAAGGTGCTATTTGGGAAGGGGCACAGAGGTGGTAATAAGACCACCAAAGCGGATTTAGATCAAGTAAGTCTGAGATGAAAGGACTTTATTTGATGAACACCTGTTATGTGCATGTCACTGGGCTGGGTACCAGGGGTGTACTGTTAATAATCAACAAACCGCAACTTGTGCTTGCCCTCGTGGAGCTTTTAGTTTAGAGGACTGGGAAGTAGTGGTAGAATATGTAATACAAAATTTTGGAGGAGAAGTTATTCAAAGACTCTGATCATGGAGGTCTTTGAGCCTCAGAAGAAGAATCATATATATATATATATATATATATATATATATATATATTTTTTTTTTTTTTTTTTTTTTTCTTAGAAGTAGGAAGTCCCTATCAGAAGTTAAGGAAACACACTCAGATGTATCCCTGCATTCAAGAAATCTATTTTTCTAAATGACATATTGAACACTAAATGCATTATGCTCCATGTTGAATTCTAGATGGGCCTAAAGAGATGAAGAATATGGAGAAAAAAATTTGGATTTTTCCTTCTAAAAACATGAGATCTCTGTGTCAAACAAAATAAAGATGCTGCTAGTCATTCACAAGGCATTGTCTTATGATGGCTTTTCCATGGTCTTAGCAAAGAACATGGAAAGCAGTAGTGTCAAGTATGCCAATTACAATTCTATAAATCACTTAGTATCTCTCTTCCCTCCTCCCCTGGTCTATTTCTGGCCAGGAGTTGTGGTGATTTGAAGAATATTATAAAATATTACTCTCTTTTGGATCAAATGCATATTTTAAAGCACTGAATTTTCTGGACACCCAGTAGGTAAACAGTAAAAGACAGAATGAACAAAGTCGTGTTAATTTTCATCAGCAGTAGGACCCAATCTTTTAATAAATATTTATCAGGATAAAGGCACTATAGTATAAACCTACTGTTTTTTTTCTATCCACTGACAATTGGATTTTGAAAATCTACTGTATTATATTTGACTTCATGGTCAGGTAGTTTAGATAATGATGAACAATATTAAATGTAGAAAAATCATGAAAGACTCAATTTTGATAGATTCATTCATGGATCCATTTATTCACTCAATGAATATACACTAAGCACACCAATTATGTGTCAAGTACTAATTCCAGGTGTTGGAGATATATCAATTAAAAAAATAGATAAAATATCTATCCTCACGGAACTTATATTCTACCTGTACAGAGAAGACGATAATCAATGAACACAATAGATTACATTGTATGTTATGTACTGTGGGAAACAAATAGAGCTGAGTGAGAGATTAAAGGTGCTGCAGCATAAACAGGGTGGCTGAGACAGGCTTCCCTGAGCAGACCTGAAGGAGGTGAGAGAGTTCACTGTACAGGCGTTTGCAGGAAGCATGTTCTAGACAGAGGAAGAGGCATTAGAACGTCCCTAAGAGGGAAACATGCAGATCAGTGTGGCTAGGGCAGAGAAAACCAGGAGAAAGCAAGGCAGGAGGAATGAGGGGTACAAATCCTGTAGAGTCTTGTAGGTCACAGCAAGCACTTTGGCTTTTCCTAAAAGTGCAACAGGCACAACAAGAATGTGAATGTACTTAATGCGGCCAAACTGTGCACTTAAAAATGGTTAAAATGGTAAAGTTTATGTTATGTACATTTTGCCACAATAAAAAAAAAAAGAAATGGACAGGTGTTAGAGGGTGTTAACTAGAGGAGCAATATGTTTCACAAAGAATCATTTCAGCCGCAGTGCCGAGAACAGGCTGCAGAAGGCCGAGGTGGAGGCAGGGATGTACTGATACCACCCAGGTCAGAGATGATGGTGGCTCAGACCAAGGCGTTGGCTGTGGAGGTGGAGAGAAATGGCCACATTTTGGATACATATGGAAGGTCGGCTTGTCAGGATGTGCTGATTACACAGCACATTAAATGGTTTGGGTGGAAAAAAAAACAACAGAAGAATCAAGGGTGATCCCAAGGATCTTGCTCTCAGCAACTGGCATGTTGGAGTCACCATCACTGAGACTGGGAATTTTGTAGAGGGAAGCAGGTTTTTTGGGTGGACCCGTTTATGTGCTGAACAGATGTTCTGTTTTATGCATGTGACATGTGAGAGGTTGATAAATAGAGATGTTGAGCAGATAATTGGAAATAACAGTCTGGAGTTCAGGGCAGGGGACCAAGGGGGCGATATAAATTTTAGAGTTATTGGCATTCAGATGGTATGTAAAGCCACAGGACTGGATGAGATTGCAGGCAGTGAGTGTATGAAAAGAAAAGAGGAGGGGCAAGCGCTGAACCTTGGGGCACTCCAAGATTTAAAAAGTTGGGGGAAGAAGTGGAGCCAGGAAAAAAAAAAAACCCAAAGAAGGAACAACCAGTGAGTGAGACAGTAGGAAAAAATCAAGAAAGCTCAGTTTTTTGGGTGCCAAGTGAAGTGCAGAAGAGGGACCAGTCGCACAAAAAGCTGTTGCTAGGCAACATAAAAGGTTAGAGTCAACCTTCGGATTTAGCACTGTGGAGGTCACTTTTGGCTTTGACAAGTATAGGTTCTGTGGAGCGGTGGGAGTGAAACATAACCGGAGCAGGTTTCAGAGAGAATGGGAGGAGAGCAAGATACAACGACTGTGTGCAACTGTTTCAAGGAGTTTTTCTGCAAAGCGTAGAAAAGCAATGAGATGGAAGACAGTAAGGAAAGTAGGGTCAAGAGAGCGTTTGTCTAACATCACAGAAATAGCAGCAAGCTTATATGCTGATGAGAAAGTCCCAACAGCCAGGAAAAAATTAACGGTGAAGAAGAAAGAGGGTGAAATTGTTGAATGAATAAAGAATGTATGAGTGAACAAACCAGGAACCAGCACTGGTCACCACTCACAGTTGAAATAAAATCTGTACAGGCTCGATTCCCACCCACAGCCAAAAGATAGACAATTAAGAAAAATGCTATTGACACCCTGTCTTCATATAAGGTTTCAGAGGATTCTCAAAACATTTAGTATTGCAAGAGTTTCTCCACACACCAGCATTTCAGAGATCCATGTGATTGTTAGGAATGAAAGACTTCCTTTCCCTCCTCCCCTTCTCCTGCTCTTTCTCCTTCTCCCTCCCCTTCTCTCTTTTCTTTCTATCCCACCCACCTTCCCTTTTCTTTTGAAGCTGACAGCAGAAAGGACCCTATTCCTTTAGCTACCTCCTATCTGCCTACCAGGCAGAAGGCTGCACACCTGTATACACTCCGAAGTGCTGAGCAATGTACGACAAGATCACTTCCACATGGGTAGTCTGACCTCCTTATGACCTTTCTTAACTTTCACCAGTCTTCCTAATATCTTATAAAGTCAGTCTGGCGGAGGGGGGAAATAAACCCACACACTCATCCTTTCCCTGTGGAAGATTTATAGACACTTTGTAGATGGCCAGACTCAGGTGACAGTGCCAGGAACTTTCCAAGTGATTTGTAGATCTTCCTTCCAGGAAGTCAGTCTTTAATGGAAAACTCTTCTAGCCACACATTCCCTTGCTGAGCTACGACTACAGGGAGAGGTTTGCAGCTGTCACGTAGACTACTCACTGAAATGAACTAGCTATTGACTTGGCCTGGAGACATTTCAGTAAGAAAAACACCAGCACCGCACAGTTTAGAGGAGCACAGGTTTTCTTGGAAACCACCATTTAGTTAGTTGGCCTACTGCCTGCCAGGCATAGTCCTAAGACCCTCTCTATACACTTTCTTCAATTATATATCATCACCCTCATTTATTGAAATACCTACTTTGGCCAACATCTGTGCTTTGTGTTTTACATTGTATCACTTCGTTGTCACTCAAACTCCATGATTTTAGTATCTTCTTCCATTTTTCAGATGGGGAAATGGTGGCCCAGGGAGGTTAAATAACTTGCCCACGTTTGGAAGACCAATAGTAGAGTTGGGATTTGAACCCAAGTCTAGTTCCAAAGCTTGCATTCATAACCTGCCCTCCTGTGTGCTGCTATTTCCTCCACCTTCTATTGCCTCTTGTTCCTTGTTGCTTTTGTCAATTATTTCTTTTTTATCCTTTATCTTTCACTAAGAGTTATAGATTTTACTTCTTAGCACAGCAGACTTTATCTTCTGGGCTCGACCTTAACTTTTCCGTCCTTGTCACACATCTTACACTTTTGCAAAGTTTAACTCTTTGGACTCCCCCTAAGCAAATGCGGTCTTTGCTGACCAACTCTCATACCATTTCATTTACCTGAGATATTCTTGCCATTACTTGTGGCTGCTCATGTCTCACTGTCCCAGATAGTATGTCCCTCAGGGGCAGGATCTTATCCACTCTTATAATCTGCACACCTATCATACGGATCAGCATCTACAAGGTTTGCAAAAAATACCTGTTGACTGGCTCAATGAAAAAACATGAATACATGAAACCTTCAAGGCCAGCTCAAATACCACCTATTCCACAAAGCTTTCCTAAGCTCCTAACTAGAATAAATTCCTTCGTCCTCACAACTCCTGGAACTCTTTGTACTTTTCACATGCTATCCATGACATTCTCACTTGCATGTGTGCTTATTCTATTTTCCCTACTGAAATCCATTTCATTAAGGGCAGAGTTCCTATTTTTACTCATCGTTGACTTTATCAGGCACAATTGATGTTTGATGAATAAAGAAATATAAAATCAGAACCATTCTCTAATGATAAAATTTACTCTAGTTCTTGACCTTGTTTAGGAGATCTTAGGAGAACTCCTTGGGGATCTAATAAAAAAAGCTAAAATTCCTTTCTTCACAATATTCATGTTTGAAAAATTCTGTGTCCTATTTTTAGGGGACTTCTGGACCCCAACTAAAGATTCTGAACTCTAGTGGCATCTTCAATACCTTCCCTGCCTCAGACCTTTGCACAAGTCTTCAATCTGGAATTTAGTTTCTTAAAATTTATCCTATTTTCCCCTCCCTTTCAAGACCCAGTTGAAAATTAGTCTCTTCTAGAAAGCAAGTAAGAATAGTTTCCATTTAAAACTTCACTAACCTATCCAGCATCCTTTTACAGGGCACAGCTCATTTATATTGGATTATGGCACAAATGTTGATAAATGGCTTAAATATAGTGTGTGTATGTTTGTCTCAACTAGATTATAAGTTCCCTGAAGACAGAATCATATTTATTTCTTTAATAGCCAGCATCTCTCTCAGTGCAGAAGATCTCATTCTGTCAATAGCAAACATGATGCAAATGGTTCACAACTGGAGATTCAGGATTCTCATGAGGACGAGTGATTGTTGGCCCATGTAATGCACATGACAACTCTCCTCTAAACTTAAAGTCACACATACCACATTTTTGCCTACAGCTTCAAACCCCTCTGAAATAAAGCCAGTAAACTTACGAAATCAAGTACCAAGGCCATTTTCAGAAGCGCTTCCTCCAAGCATAGCAGATGAGAGAGGAGTGGAAATCAGGTATTTCCTTATCTCCAAGGACTCTACTTTTGGGGAACATTTTAAGTACTGCTTCTGACAACCTAAGTTATTGCCTTTGGAGAGTATGGTAAACCTTAGGGCTTGAAAAAGCCAAAAACTATTAAATGTAGTCACAAAATTCCTTTCTCTCCAATACACATCATAGTGGGTTCTGAGCCTTAATTGTGATTCATTGTTTTCTGCACAGTTCTTGGGAAAAAATAATATGTCAATATCTTATCAGGCAATAGAAGCAATCAAACCACTGAAAAGGTAAAAACACTGGCCACGATCTCAAGTATACCTGCTGCTTCTTCAACTGAATGTAAATCAACAGTAAAGTGTTCCAGGAGTCCTCTGGGGGGAACTTTGGGGTAATACAACCTTTTGATCATTTATCACTAAGAAAACTTTGTGAACTGGCACTTTCCTCCCTCTCAAACCTCATCTTTAAACCATCTCTCAACCCCCCTTTCTCAGTACCTACCAGCCCCCTCCTTTGCTTTCAGGATCTCATCAATGCCCTGCTCCCTACCACTCTGAAGTCTTCAAACATGCTGCTCTCTTTCTGCTAAACTACTCCCTTTTCCTTGGCTAATACCTCTTCATTTTTAAAAATTTCAGCTTAAATGTACTCCCCAAGAGTGGCATTTTTCTAACAGCCTGTTTTAAAAATCTCTACTTTGCTCTACAGCATCCTATTCCTTTCCTTTAAAGCATCTACCAGAATTCATCACCACGTATTTGTTTGTGTCTGTCTCCCCTGTAAGACTGTCTAATGCACCACGCCAGGGACAATAGCTGATGTTTTTCACCACAGTAGTCGTAGCCCCTTGCCCAATGTTTGACACATACTAGATAGACATGTAATCAATGTTCAATGAAAGTACAGTTTTCTAGAATATTTATTGATAGTTTTTGCCTGATCACTTGGGTTAATATCATATAATACTGTTCTTACATACACACCCACACACACACACACACACACACACACACACACACACACACACTCTCATACATTTAGTTTTCAGTTGAGTTGGGTGTAGCCGACCCATGGGTGTAGCCGACCCATCATGAAAATATGAAAACCAATTTAATCTACATTTGCCTCATTCGTCTTAAGAAGGTCTACTCTTAGCTAATCATGTACACACAAAAACTCATGCATTATAAAATGTACACACACCCTTCTGATACTTAAATTCTAGCCCTCGTCTAAACCAGTCTCCACCCTTTCAATTTTGAGGAAGAAAGGCAACAGAATGCCAGAGACTGGGTGGGAAGGATCTTTCTATGCCAAGAAGTCTGACCCAGTGAACTATTTTAGTCAAATATGCAGTTTGAATTGGAATGCTTGATTGCTGAGAAGGGATTTCTGGATTAGACAGTTCATTAGAGGCTGAACCAGCTTCTAGGGTCTGTCGGTCTTCTCTGCACGCCTGGAATTAGCAAAGTGAGGCAGTGAAGGCCACCTGAGTGACAGCTGCCAGGGAGTCACATGTAATAACGGCTGAAATAGCAGCTACCCAAAGGCACCAAGCACATGCTAGGCTCAGGATCCCAATCCTGTACATAGCTAAAAATGTAGAAGCTGCTTAGTAAATAGTTTTCAATTGATAACAAACCTCATGCTGTATAAAGTATTATGTTACTTGTAGGTATAATATTACTCTAACACTTAGTGTTTATGTGTATCAGGCACCATTCTAAGTTCTTTGCATAAATTACTCATGTAATCCTCAATATGATAGCATTCCCATTTTATAGATTAGGTAAGTGGAGAGGGGAGAGAAGTAACATACCCAAGATTAGCCAGCTGCAGTCAAAGCTGTAATTTAAACTGAAGGTGGGGGTCTGCTACTAATCACCTCTTAGAATTGTTCCTCAAGACAAAATCCTAGGACTTAACCTCTCCCCCCTCCACTTACCTAATCTATATGAGATTGTTATACTGAGGATGACATGAATAATTTATGCAAAGCACTTAGAATGGTGCCTGCCACACCTAAGCACTGTTAGAATGATACTTTACCTACAGGCGACATAATGAATGGTTAACAGAATGACTTTAGATGTTGGAAAGATACCATTCATCTCTACCATTTATAAGTGATGTGCCTTTGGGCGAGTGACTTTTCTCTGAATCTCAGTTTCTTAATCTGAAAAATAAGGATAATATCGCTACCACTTTGGAGGGGAATGATGAGTATTAAATAAGGATGGTGAGGAGTTAGCATGGTGCCTGGCTCGTTGTAGATACTCAATACATGTGATAAATTGTTCCCCCCTCCCAGTGATCACCTCTCTGGACCCCAGAAAAAACAGAGCGAGGCTCCACAGCCCCACATCCTAGGACCAAATGGCCCAGGAACTCCAATTGCAGGGAATGGGTTATATCTGATCAGCAGAGTTATTCGGGCTGGCTTATTTATTAACACCGCAATGTTAGCCCCATACAAAGTTTTCCAATTTTTTGAATTGAGTTGCCAATATTTAAAACTTAGAAAGTTTAATTTTTTTTAAAAAATCCAGATTTTTCAGTTTCTTTAGAAAAATAAATGGACTGCAACATTGGGCTGGCATTCCCCTGTGGCCACTCCTGGCTTGCGTGGGGAAGCAGCTCTCTCCTAGTATTCCCGAGCAGCCAGCCAGCCTTGAGGCCAAATGCCAGTTTCCGTTTATCCTCCCCAGGTTTTCCTCCACCTCCCTGCTTTTTATGTTACTTGGCCTTTGGAGGGATCTGAGTTAGTAGCTGCTGGTCTTGACTGTCTGGTAGTGCTCTGTGCAAACTGGTGTCTCTGTGGGCAGCATACAAGGGAGCAATGCCTTTATCCACACGGCCTTAGGCCATTTTTCAGCACAGCAAGTGGAAACAGGGAGTGGGGGGACAGTGAATTCAACAGCCTCCCAACTAAGCTCAGCACATCCTTGGAGAACAGCCTCTTGGCCAAAAGTTGACCCCATAAATTCACTATTGGCTCACCTTGAACCTTCTCCAGTTCCGTTTAGACTGAGGGTAGAGGATCTGGGACAAAAGACAGGGGCGCTATACAACAGTACTTCAGAGCTTACTTCTCTAAAATATATTTTGGGGATTATTAAGTCCCTTAAGACGCTGTTCCTTGGTGGGGGGGGGAGAATGTCAAATGCTGTTGGGAAATAGCTCGTATGTTATCCTCCACCTGGGGAATTTACCTGGGCAAATCAAAGATTCAGGAATCTTGTGATAACGAAGTTCATGCACAATCCATACATTTAACATTTATTGAGCACCTACTATGTGTCAGGTACTGTTCTTCTTGGTGTTAGGAATTCGGTATTGACAGATGATATCCCTCTGAGCTCAGGTAACTTATTCTAGTGTGGACTAGAGGAGGATGCTCCACCCTGTGTCCAAATTTACCTGCCTGTAGATGCTACTGGAAAACAGTGCTCCTTGCATGTCCTATCTACAGAGGCCCTTCGTGACAGGTCAATGATAAAGATTTTCACCCTTATTGATGCATAAGAAAATAAGACCAATCCAGCATGTTTCTCGGTCAGGGAAACACACAATTTCTTTCTCATTTCTTAAAAAACGTCAATTAACCCGCTAGGGCAGCCTTAATTTGGGAAGAACCACAGCATCACAAAAGTATCTTCAGAGTATTACAACAAGGGTTAATTTGACTTTTCCCACCAAAGTGGAGATATTTTTCTCTGCCTCTAATATGACGCCGCAGTTAGTTGGAAATGTATTTGTTTTTCACTGTTTAATCTTGTGCATCACCCACTGTTGATTAGATTTAATTAATTTACGTTTCTAATGAATTTAGAAACTTGCAGGGCTGTAGCGGGAACATTTTCAGACGGCATCTGGCCACCAAATGGATTGATTACCTTGTCTGCAAAAGTCTTTCCAACATCTGGGGCCCGATCTTGTGAAGCACCCAGAAGCTCTTTCGAAGGTAAGAAAGCCACACCGGATATTGAACACAGAGAGGGGGTGAGAGAGGGTGCTAGAAATAGGGAGGGCTCTCTTTGATTTGCAAATCTGGATCCTGGCACTCCCCCAACGTGAAATCACATTTTGCTGTTCATTGGCACAGTTTCAATGGCAACAAATAGACTGATCTGAATCTATTTTGTTCAACACAATCAGAATCCACCAGGCCCAAGCCTGGGCTGCTACCCTGTGAACCTCTCTGGCACTCCTGTCTGTGTGGAAGCTCCCACTGATCATTAAGAGGAAACATTTACAGAAAACATTGAGAGAGAGGCCCTTTGCTCTCATTCATTCAACAAACATTTATTGGGGGCCCACTGTGTGCCTGGCACTGAGCCACCTACACCTCTTCATTAGCTATTCTTGGCAAGAACCCCTCCGGATAGGATCTCGGGATATACAATCAAGTAATATATAAAAATAATACTTATTAAGGTTAATATGAGCGCTACCAATAAAGGATGGAGATAAACACACACAGAGCAGGCCCTATATGAAGCATTTTACGTTCATTAATTCACTCAACCTTCACCAAAAAATCCATAAAGTAGATGCCATTGTTGTTACCCCCATTTTACAGATGAGAGTACTGAGGCACCAGGAGCTTATGGTATTAGCTTAGAGTAACCCAGCTAGCTTCTGGCAGAGTAACACGGGCAGTCTCGCGTGAGAGCCTTTGCTTCACCAACTGCAGGTAGCATTTACTGAAGACCTACTATGTTAGACACTATTCTAGGGCTTTATTGCATTATATTTTAATCTACATTCACACCTTACACAGTGGGTCTTTTTCCCAGATGAGGAAACTGAAGCCTAAAATCATTAAATAACTTGTCGAGGTCACAAGAAGAGTTAGTAACAGGGCTAGGTCTTAACTCAGGTCTGCAGGGCTACAAAAAGGCCACTCCTTGCTTACAGAGTGACCTGCTGACAGAAGAGAGAAAAGGGGGTGTTGAGAACGCAATAGCTTTCTTCAAGCTGCACCAGGAAACAAACCAGCTGGACAAGTGAGAAGAGGGGCGGGCCTGGCTCCTTTGCACAGCCCAGCCCACTCCAGAAAAAAGAGAAGCTAAAGAATGTACTACAAAGAATAAGAAAACAGCTTCATCTTGAAGAGGCAGGTGAAAGATGTTGGAAATCTCATTGCCTAACTGGCTTTTCTGGTTCAAGTTCAAAGCAAAATGACTGACAACCAGGTGGGCTGCCCACAATATAGAGAACAATAAAAAAGCCCGCAACACTGAATATCTGAAATATTTTGCACAATGGATTCAAACTGTTGCAGAATGAGGTTAGTGCCTAACACATGGGATCTAACACAATTATTAATATATACAGTACTGGTGTTGAAGAGATCTGGTTTGACATAGTAATCATATTCTATATTACAGGAACCAAGTCTGGCCATTTCTCTTGTTTGAAAAACCTCTTATTTCCGTCCCCTCCTGTCTTGCCCACCACTAACCTCAACACAGACAAGCCTTGTAACTTCTCTGCACCTTCTTAAGTGCTGCCTCTCTGCCTAGAGCCATCCTTATTTCAATTTCCCCTTCGGTCTGGCTAATCCCCTCTTCATCCTCAATCCTCAGGTTGGACATCTCTTCCTCCAGGAAGCCTTCCTTCCCTGACTTCCCTCCTATTCCAGTTGGGTGTCCATTTAAAATGCAACCTGTGTTTCCTCCTATTATAGCATTTAGTACACTATAAAGTGACCGCTTATTTGTTGGTCTCTTCACTGAGAGAGCACATGTTGGTTACCGTTGTGTACCCAGTGTGGGTCTGGTACATAACAAACACTTAAATGAATGGATGGAGGGATTGTGAACCTCATAACATCCTTTCGATTGGTCTCCCCCATTTGAAACCTCTCACCTCCACACTTCGTGCTGTATCCGTAAGTCATTAAACTTCATCTTAAACTTTGAGACAGTCACTTCCCTTTCTATCACACTTCCCCCCTCCTTGAACACTCAACACAGAAGTCAGAATATTGGTAATAACTGGGGATAGGCGAGAGTTAAGTGAGGGAGGACATGAACAAATCTTATGGAGTCCTAAAAGTGTCCTGTATCTTGATCTGGGTAATGGTGACATGGATATACATGTAAAAGTCATCGAGTAGAATACAATAGAATAATGCCTTTTACTGTAAGAAATCGGTATCTCAGTATGAACAAATAAATCCTTTGAAAACTCACTTGTGTTGGTTGGATAAAATCCAGACTTCCTTGCCTCCAGTGTTCATGGATCTTCTCTAACCGGCCCAATTGTCAACTTAGTTGTTCAAACTCACTTTCCTAAGACACATGCCCACCTTGATCTTCTAATAGGTACTCATACTCTTCTCACACTCATTCCCACCTCTATGCCTAAAATCATGCTGTCTTACTCTAGATGTTCAATTCTTTTCCTCTTACCTTCCAGAAGCTGCTCCCGCTCTGGAAGGACCAAAACAAATCTCAACAAATCCACAAATCTCATTAACTTCTCTTTCCTCTGAACCTCTGACTATTCTGTCTGGTTCATTTATTCATGCCAACATTCCCTGAAGACTGTAAGCTCCTTGAAGGCAGAGACTTTGTGTTATTTTCAATTTTTATATTTACTACAGTGCCTGCTACAATAGTAGATTCTCAATGTGTATCTGTTTTGAATACACAGAGGGTCTACCTATGTGTCCAGACCCTTGGCAGCTATGAACTTGTCCAGAGATTAAAAAGACAGGTCTGCTGGGCATGGTGGCTCATGCTTGTAATCCTAGCAGTCTGAGAGGTTGAGATGGGAGGACTGCTTGAGGTCAAGAGTTCAAGACCAGCCTGACCCCCTTTCTCTACAAAAAATAGAAAAATTAGCCAGGCATGGTGGTGTGAGCCTATAGTCCTTGAGGTGGGAGGATCCCTTGAGCTCAGGAGTTTGAGTTTGCAGTGACCTATGATGACATCACTGCACTCTAGCCCAGGTGACAAAGCAAGATCCTGCCTTAAAAAAAAAAAAAAAAAAGACAGGCAGTCTATCTCCTCTAGAACGAAAACGTAGTGTTGTCATTAAGCCTATGGACTTAGGATTCACGTGTCATTTCAAATCCAGGTTTTGTAACTCACTGGCTCTGTTATCCAGTGTAATCAATAGCCATCATCAAAACTCAGTTTCCTCATCTGTAAAATGGGGCCTTTCTCATAGGGTTGTTGTAAGGATTATATAACAGTATAAGTAAGTATTTTACTGGTAAACATTTACTGAATTAGTCATTTTGCTAAATAAGACACAATCATACACAAATAAAAGCCCCTGCTCTTGATATTATCCTGCAAAGAATCCAGTGCAGTGATTGACTCACAGGAAACACTTAACACATGTAGATATTTTCACCACTGCCATTAAAAACAAATGTATGGTGTCAAAGAAAGAAACCTATGAATTAGAAGGTAAAAATGTATAGAAAGCGAGAAGAGTGGGCTCATTGTGAGATATATTCATGTGCACACCAACACAGAGTGAATTTCATCCATAAGAAATCCCTTAGGGAAATTCCATCACATCCCATTAACATGGTCCCAAAGGCAAGAACTAGCCTCTGATCTTTACATATTTAATATCTTTGAAAAAATTCTGAAACCATAATCATCTCAAAATGGTATACAAAAGCAAGTGTATCTGAGAGTTACATGCAAAAGCCTGCTACTTCATTTCTAGCTCACATAATTCTCTATTCATGCTAATTCCTAGCGCTTCCCTTCCAACTTTTGACCTTAGGATAGTTCTTTGATTGCTCAATAGGATTTTGACAGCTAGGAAAGGGGAACACTGAGGAACAAGTTCTCAGTGTGTTCTTACACGCTCATTTAAAAGACAACAGCTTAATAATTCCAATTCATATATACTTCTATTCCTGCAATCAATAATTCATAGCGATTCCTCAAGCAGCATTTTTAGCGACAACAGAAAGGGCAAAATATTTCTTCTCTTCCCTTTGCCTTCCTTTCTTCACTTAGTCATGCCTGGAGCCTGGAGAGTACAGAATCTCAGGAAAACAGTTTCCATGGTGATTCTTCCTTTGAGTATCCAACTGTATTTCACTCTTTCTGGAGTGAATTAATGCTTCTTATTGCTTTCATGCTAAATATACTGCAGATTAGATTTGATTTCCTCCACAGCGATACAGTTTTATCAGGAAAATGGAAAGTAAAAACACAGTATGAAGAAACTATATCTTTCTGCTGCTACACTGTCAGAAAGAAAAAAAAATCATTTCAGAAAAACAAATAATAACCAGCCATAGAAAAATGGATGCAGGTGTCTGGAAGCTAGGATATGCATGTGTGCATCTAATTGTTGGACAGCCTGCCTCAGGAGGAAATGATGTTCTTAAATTCCTCCATACACTGTAGGCGGTATCCATAAAACACTCAGATACAAGAAATACTCTGATTTTTAATGTAGTGTCTTCTTCTCGGCACAGAAAATATAGATCCGTACATAGAACAAGGATACCTTCCAACTCACAATATCATATCTACTTTATATTTTATTAAGGAGAGTTTTGCTTTCTACTGAAGCTACACAGCTGGCCTGCCTTGTCAAAGTAGTTATGTCATCTTCCTGAGATTCCCAAAGCATCCTGAATTTCCTGACATAGAACTTATCACACTAATGTTTACCATCCCCCGTTCTTCATCTTCACTAGACTCTAAAAGGGCAGAGCCTGTGTCTGTCCCGGTCACTGTTGTACCCCTGTGCCTAGCTCAGCACATGGGGAACTGAAAATCATAACAAGAAAATGACAGAAGAGAACCTGAGACACTGAGGTGTTTCTTGCAAAGCATCGGTGGCTGACGGACGGAGGTGGAATCTTATGCAAATTAGAAACACACAAATCTCAGCAATAGCTATCGGTTTTCAGGGCCTCTCCACCTGTAGCTTTGTAACCTTTGAACATCGTATCTCCCCATTCCCAAGTTACCTAGCCTCTCTGAGTCTCAGTTTCTTCATATGTCCCCACTTCCAGTCCTACCTCTTCCCTAGCCCTCGATAACCACCGTTTTTCTCTCTACTTCTATGACGTTTGACTTTTTTAGATTCCACGTGTAAGTGAGCTAATGCAGTCAGTATTTGTCTTTGTGTGCCTGGAAGTTTTTAATTTTACATTTGCTTTTTTTTAGATAATTCTATTTTTCAGTTTTCTGTAATAAGCACATATAATTTTAAATACCACGAAACTCCTCATTTTTTTTTAAGATGGGATGATTTCCCAACAAAAGGAACGCAAGGACAGGGAATAGAGAGATATACCGACTTGGTGAGCATTATCTATGAGGGCTCAGACTTAGGAAGGGCAAAACAAAGGTTCCATCTCCAGCAGTCTCTATTCCGCTGTATGATGCCTAGAAAGGGAGTATTTTAAAATGAGACCCTTCTCCCATATTGAGTAATAAGAGGGATTATTACTTATTAAGCAGTGAAAACATGAAATAAGCATGTGGGTTTTTTTTTCCTCCCAGAGGAGAGAATGTGGCTCAGAGATCATGTTCTTTACATAACGGGGTCACAGAGTTAAGCCATCTCTGCGGGTCTGTTGCACCCCAGAGCCTGTTGGTTAACACTTTGCTTTCTTGCTCTTCCCATCTGAGCAAAGTAAGGCCCCAACATTTGGGAAGATTACACTTTTTATCATTAAAAAGAGTGGGTCAGGGCAGCCTGAATAGCCATGGGGAATCTGGCCTGAAAATGTAGCTAGAGATGTTCTTTGCATCTGCAGAAGAAACCGATGAGGCCTTTGGGGATTTCAGTGGAAAGGGGGAGTTGGGAAGCTCTAGGCATCTACAAGGTGTGAGTTTGGGGAGAAAAAAAATGCATTAGATGTGTCTTCCTGGTGGAGCTACCAGCTGGCTCCTTTTCCAATCTCCTGTTCATTGGCTAATCCAACAATCAAATTTTGTTATTCTTCTCATAAATAAAATATGATACATCTCACAAAGACATCCCTGATGGCAGATTGCATTCCAACTAAACTAGAATGAAGACAAAAATGGGGGCATATTTAGGTATATGCAATTACTGCCAGTTACTGGCATTTAACGTGTTGATCTGCAGTTCTGCATACCGACTATCTGTGCTGCAGCCCCAGGAATGAGGCTCTGTTGCTGGGACTTTTTCAGGGTCTATGGTATTATTTGGTGGCTTTCTCGTTATAGTACTGGGCAGAAAATTAAAAGTATTTTGCAAGAGACCTTAACTATACTGTACTGTATCTGTTGCTAAACAATCAGTGCCTCGTGTAGCAGGGAAAAGGCCAACTTGCATTTCTGTGCATCGTTCTTTCCGTCTTCTTTGCCCCAGCTCCTCATAGAGTTGAACTGAGTCACTAAGGGCCCTGGCTTTGAAGTCTGGTGGATCTGAGGGTCAACGCACAGTCCTGCCACCTATTAGCAGCTAGACCTTGGGGCAGTCGGTCACCCTCCTTCTCAATTTCCTCCTCTGAAAAATAGTGAAGAAGATCTTTCTTCAGTGCAGAGGGTAGGCGTGTGGATGAAATGGGATAATGCAAATAAAGGAGCTAGCACAATGCCTGGCCTTTGATAAGTCCCTAATAAATGTCAGAGAAAAAAACAATGTGACATAACTGACCAGAATTTGGGGGCAGAGTGGGCATGTCCATTGTCTATTGAAAAATTTGTCTTTCCTCTATGAGTAGTTTATCATCTCACAATGGGGTCAAACTAATTTCTCTCTCTCTATTGTTCCCTATAGCTTTTCTGTTTGACCCCAAAGTTAGAACCGTAAATATCTCCCACTGGCTCGATGAGTAAGATAAGGTCCGGGAACTCTTTCCCCATTTACGGTTTAAAAACCACCTTTTGTGGGGATTTTTGATGGATTGCAGGGATATTTATGGCTCAGGCCTCTTGACAAAGTCCCCGATGCTGACTCATCCGTTACCTTGAGAGAGGCGGCGGCAGCTGACCTGAGATCATCACGCAAGCAATTATTCTGCTTCTTGCTAATGGCAAAAGGGCAAAGGTAAGTCAAACTGCACTAGGGCTAGGGGTGAGAATCGGAATTTCCATAACTTCTTTTTTGACCACAAGAGAAAAAAAGGATTTCTAACAAACATACACTCATAAAAGTGTTTGCAAAGTCCTCCTGAACCCAAGTGCTACAGTCTTGATAAATGATAATACTGTCTGATGCCTTCCGCTTTCAGCCCTAGATGCACAGAAACTACTGCTGCTCCACAGGGCAAGTGGAAACCAAGTGATGGGTAATGGGAGGGAAAGACAGACAAAAATAGAAAGGAGGCATGATCTGGAATTTCTACAGTGACTATGGCCTGGAAATCAGGAATAAAGGGCAACCTTGTAGAGGTATAAGAAGAAATATAAAACGTTTTATAAAACACTAAAATGTATCCTTACCACCACACCAATAACAACATTAATGACACCATCACTGTCACGCTATAATCAGCAACAAAGACAGGATCAGTACAATTTATTGAATATAAAAAATTTAGGAATATGCAAGCCAACAAAAGAGGAAATATTGACAGCCAACAAGTATTTGAATACTTTGTGTCAGGGATTGGGTGACCAACCCTAAATGCATTGTTTCATTTCATCTTAAAACAGTACTATGAGATCGGCTCTGCTTCCATACACAGTTTATAGCTGGGGAACTCCAGGCTTAGAGCTGTTAAACAACTTGCTCAAGACCACACAGTCTGCTAAGCAGACTGATCCTAACGTCCATCTTCTGCTATTGTAGCTTCAGCAAAGCAAAGCGGTGTTGAAAACAATGCTGTCCGTTGCCCATGAATTATTGACACGCACTCACTGCAAAAATTATTTTTTGAGTATCTGACATTACTCTTGGCTCTAGATGCAGGATGTAGGAGAAATTTGGACTTTGGGGACACCATAACTCTCAGTATTGCCTCTTTTACAAATGTAGACCTTGGGGCTGCTGTTCCTGCAATCTAGTGACTCTTACATTCCACCCTCAAAAATCTAGTAGCACATGTAGTGCAAGTTTTGTAGGAATATGCGATAAAATTGACAGTATTTCCAAAGCACAGGGCTGGGTGGTCAAAAAGCAATGGCATTTATGGGATTGCTAAAGGTTACTTGAAGCCAATGTCAATGGAAATAGTTTTTCAAGATATAAAATTAATTGAGGGGAGGAGGATTCTGTCTAGTTTCCATGCAGCGGATGCCTTAACAGAGCTACGCTTAACCCACATTTATTTATTTATTTATTTATATTTTGGCATATTATGGGGGCACAAATTTTAAGGTTTCAATAAATGCCCTTTCCCCCCTCTCTCCACAAATCTGAGTCTCCAGCGTGACCATCATTTTAAATAAATTAATGAGCTCTCTAATTCTAAGGAAGCGAATTCTAAATCCATTCTAAATAGATGAATAAAAGACAACTGTAAATATTTGGCTTTCAGCACGAAACATGTGGCCCAATAAAAGTATACTTACTTGCTAAGGCCAGAGACTAATTCCCCTATCAAGGCTGTTTTTCCTAAGCTAGAGGTTTAGACCAAGGCTCCCTCAAAAACCAGTCTAGGATTGGCGTTCAGTTTGAGAAGGGCGCAGATTTTGAGGCAGGATAAGTAAACACACACACATACACACGTCATTTACACAGCAGTATGGGCTGTCATTACTGTCATGGGTGAATTCTGCGGACAGGACCAAGGCTCTGGGTTGTTGTAACATAGTGGTTGGATATCACCAATCTTTTGTGTTGAATTTGAGTTTGAATCATGACAATGATGATAATAGTAATGGTAGCAGTAGTGGCAACAGCTAACATTTACTGAGCGTTTCGAGGCACTGTTTGAAGTGCTTTACCTATATTACCTCATCGAGTTCTTATCAAGGTAAAGCGAGTCAGGCACTATCATTATCTCCTTTTCACAGATGGAGAAGCCGTGTTCGACGCCCTAAACATTATAACCCCGTTCAGACTTCACAATTACCCTATGTACTTTATTATTCACACTTTACAAGTGAGGAATCTGAGGCACAGGCTGGTTACTTTCAGAGTCCCACAACTAAATAGGTTAGAGAACTGGAATTCACTTCTAGGTTTATTTTAGTTCCAAGCTCACGTCTGAACTGCTCCATTATACTTTTGGTACCAGTATTCCCCACTCATCCCCTGGACATGTCTCAACCCCCAGCCCCACCCCATGCATCTCTCTCCCACTCTACCTGTGCTAGTGAGACTGAGATGAGACATGTCTCAAACAGAGACTCTCTGCTGTCAAATGGGGTAAAATCAATGTCTACCTCCAACGGCTGGTGTGACACCCTAAATCCCTTAATGTATGGAAAGGGTTCACATGGTGTCTGCCATATGAAGACCTGATATCCACTTTTAGAATTAAATCACTGCTCTGATCACCCTCCCTTCTCCCTGCCAATGGTGTTTCCTTCCAGGGCCCAGAAGGAAGCTGAGGATGAATTTCCCTAGGAGAAGAAGAGGGCCAAGGGTTAATGTGCAGGAGATGAACTGAGTCCGATGAGAGGAAAAGGAGAGGGGGAATTGCTTTGGATTTCATCACTGGGAAACCCCATCTTTGTTATTATTTGTATAAATCACTTGGCTGTGAAGACACCACAGGCCAAGCCTCCAAGTGTGCTGATGATAATAAATCGGGTAGCACAATAAACAATGGGTAAAACCAAGCTGCCAAATGAAGAAGGATTTAGATCATTTAAATCCCAGGCTATGAGTTGTCAAATCCAGTTTAATACTGATAAGTGTGGGATAATAACTCTTAGCAAATAGTCCCCTCCCACCCAGCCCCCCACCACAACCCTTCTAACCCCCTGCTCTCACCCACAGCAAACAGAAAGAAAACCCTGAGGGGATTTGCAGAATGAAAAGGGATGGTATATACAGACCAGATATGAGCCCACGTTATTACATAATAATCCCAGATGCCTCAGCTTGGGCTGAGAGCAAATAGGAAGAGCTAATAGAATGCTGCAAGGTTCGATTAGCTGCAAAGGAGGGATTCTAAATCAGAGCAGGTTTTATACGATTAAATTGGATGGGGGAGGGAAGAGTCTCACAGTTGGGGATGATGGAAAAATGGAAAGGATTAGGGAAATGCAAAAGCATGGACATCGCAGGGATGGTTATAGACTGGCCTGAGGGTGGAGTCATCGCTGAGGGACTCTTGTCAAAATAAGAGACAACTTAGTCATCAGATGGGTCATCTCTCAGTATCCGTGAATGTTCTTATGGAACTCACACCTACAACCAGAGACATGGCAGCAGGATCCTACCTGACGGCACTGGAATTTCAGGAATTTGAATCATCATCCATCGTTTGATTTGATGATGATGAATTATTTCATTCATTCAACAAGTATTTATTGAACACTAAATATGTGCCAGGCCTTGTTCAAGAGCTGAGAAGACATCATTAACATAAAACAGACTTTGATGGTGACAATACCAAATGATCGAGCATTTACACTGTGCAACATGTTTTACATCAACCTGCTCTTTCAATTTTCACAACAATCTTATGATGTAGTTGCTATTATCACCATTTGTTTTATAAATGAGTAAACTGAGGCTCAGAGAGATTAAGTAACTTGCCCAAGATCATGCAGGCAGGAAGGATGCTGATATCCAAACCCATCTGCTTTACACTGTTTCCAAACGAGGAAGGAAATCACAGCAGCCTTTGCAGGACACGAGGACACCTCTGCCAGCTTCCCCCCAGTCGCCGGTACCACCTCCTTTCCTGGGTGTGTGCATAGGTCACAAGTGATACATGAACTAAAGTGGATTCGAATGTTCTGGCTCTGGCTTAATCTGCTGATTATTATTAATACCATCTTCGGGACATGAAACCAGGGTTGCAGCTTTGTGTTTTTATCCCTGCTCAGTCATTACCTTTTAGTACATGTTTCTGGGTCACTTTTGACATCTACAATTGGTTATTTTCATCTTCCTTTTTAAATTTTTCTCTTTTCTTTTTTTTTTTTAAATGAACTCTAATGTGGTTTGGAACAACTGGTTCTTTCTAGAACCCATAATTTACTTTTAGTCTCTAGCCCAGTGTTGTCCAATAGAAGGAATGTGGGCCACATATATAAAATTTTCTAGTAACAACATTTAAAAAATGAAAAAAAGGGAAAACTAATATTTTATTTAATCCAATCTATTGAAAATATTCTTTCAACATTATCATATTTTTCTTTTTTAAATGCTAAATCTTCAAATCCTGGTGTGTATTTTATACTGTAACACATCTAGTTTGGACTAGCCACATTCCCAGTGCTCAGCAGCTAATGGGTCATCATATTGACAGCGAGCGTTAGCTGTATCTTGAGTGTTCACTGACTTGTCCTGACTAGATTAGAGGAGTTGTGCCTTCTGGTGGCATTTATTGAGCGTCTACTTCATGCCAAGACCTGTACTGGACATTTTCACACACATTATGCTTCATCTTCCCAGAGGCTTTCCAAGAAAAAAATAGTGGTCCTGTATTAAGATGAAGAAACTGCAAAAAGCAATTGGAAGCTCCAAGATTGCAGAGAATATTTAATTTTACCTCTTCAACACTTAGCACATTGCTTAGCACAGAGCATGATTCAAAAAATATCTATGGAATCAATGGAAGATGGTTACTTGTCAAGACGGTGGAAGAGCTGGGATTTGAAGCAGGTACACCTAATTTTAAAGCTTACAATTTTTCATCCGTGACACTTTCTTTTATTTTTCTTTCCACTTTGATACTTGTAGGTATGTCATAGTCCCTAAAGTGAGGTACAGAGATTCCCCAATGCTTAGTGATTGTGCAGGCCTTTTATCCCAGTGAAATAATTTATAAATGGAAAACTCTTCATCCAGTAAATCCATATTTAATGGTGTCGCCATCTTCTTTGATTGTATTTGGTTTAAGAAATAGACCTACTCAGATCTGGGGACTGTGCTCAACCTCAGAGGTGCGAAGATTGTCAACACATAATCCTTATCCTCAGTCTGCTTTGGAAGACATGCCATGCAGTGTTTAATAACTACAGTTACATGTTAAAAAAAAACCTTTAGATTCACAGGACTAGTTGGATGTGACTTTAAATGTCATTTTGTCTGTACATAATTTGGTACTAAATTATATACCAAATCTATAGTATCTACATTTCACACGGGAACTCTCATGTTCCCAATGATAGGTTCATACATTTTTAGTCCCCAAAGTATTTTGCAGAGTGCTAAGCAAATGCCACTCGAACATCTCTTAGTTAACTGGCCTCAGCTCTGCCCTTCCTTCTGTGTGTACCAAGTAACCAAGAATCAGATTCCTATGGACTAGGAGCAGCTTGGTCAGATGTTGTTAAAATTCTAATTATAGACCACTTCTCAGAGAGTATAGAGGTAGGAGTCCTTGTGATTCTTATACTAGAAAGCAATAAAACTAATTAGGCTGAGGGTTTTTATTAAATTGATTCATCAGTAAATTAATTAAAATATTTGTTAACTGTTAGTCATTAGCGGGTATGACTGGAATTGTGAGTATGATAGTTCCTGCTACTGAGGATATCACTGTCTGGTGAGTGTCTATACACACACACACACACACACACACACACACACACACACAGTCTGTCTATATACACAGACATATAAAGAAGTAATCGTAACAGGAACTAAAAGCCAAGCATAGGTACAGAGTGCCATGGTAACATTTAGGAAGTGCATCTAAATGGAATTAAGAGAAATCAGGGAAGCTCCCTGGAGAAAGCATCCAAAGTCTAGTGTTAAGGACAAATGAAAGTGAGCCTGGACAAAGGGCAAAGGACTGGGGAGGGAATTATACCAGGCAGAGGGGACAACTCATAAGATAACCCATAGAGCATGGCACAGTTGGGGACCAACAGAGGCTTTGAAGTGATGGAAGCATGGAGTGCCAGGGGCTGGGCGAAGGAAGGGAACATGTCCAGACGACATTCAAGAAGCTTGAGGTTCATGATGAAGGTCTTTTATGGATGACAGGAGTCATGAAGGGTTTTAAGGAAACAAGTCAGAATTACGCTTTAAGACACTTTATTGTAAGCCCTTGCTGTGTTTCCTTATGGTGCTTCCCACATTCTGTTTTTCCATCTACTTCTACTACTATACTGAGATCCTTAGTACAAGGGCTCCTATTTTATTTCTCTTTGAATCCTTGGTGCCCCAATTCAGTATCTGCGGCATAAATGACTCCCGGTATGTATTGTGAGAAATGATAATTCTCCTTGGCAGATCGGAGGGGGCTCAGTCTGCTGAGGATGTATTAGCTGGAGAGGAGGGTGGTCCTTAACCTAGATTCTTTGGACCTCCTGAAATTACATGCATGCATTTGGGTGTAAATATGTGCATTGTTTTCGTAAGTGAGGGATCGTCACTTTCCTTAGATTCTCAAAGGGGTCTAAGGCCTTACAGTGATTACCAAGTACTGAATAAATGGAGATCTTCGGGAATTTAGTTTTGCAGCCCTGTCTGGCTCGGAGAAGACCTCTCAGGGGTGAAACATTAAACAATAGTTCATATTAAAGGCAGAAAAATGAATAGGTAGAACGTGCACGGGACCTAAATTTTTCCAAGTGAAGGAGGTGTAGAAGTAGCAAAAGAGAACAGCGCTATGGGGGCAAGATGATGTTTGCAAGAAGAAAGAATCTTGCAGATGGTAGGCAATTTCCCTCACGCTTCCTGAGCTAGCAATTGATAGCTACCCAGTCTTTAAAGAAGCATGTTGCGACTAGAAGTGTAAGTCTGGAGCTTTGAAATCACCATCAGAAGAGGCTGTTGTAAATGAAGAGCACTTAGAGTCACAGATCTCAAGGAAGAAAAAGTTTATCTCTGGGGGGAAAAAAAAGTCTTGTGGATGCCACCTCTCTCCCTTTTTTTTCCTGCAAATTTGGATCTCCCAAATTAAAATATTTTTAAATGATAAAGATTCTATATACCCAAACAGAAAGAAGTTCTTGATGGATAGCCATTAAAATATTTATGGTAATTTTGTCTCTATGCTGGAAAATTGATGGGTTTTTTTACTTATGTCGGATTATTTTTTCACAACGAGCATGTTTTGTTTTATAGAGATGCACACAGAACAGATTCCATTTCCAAAAAACAACGGTAGGACAATAATGTAAAAATTAGTGTTCTAAAAGAAAGCAGCCCATAGAAGGACACAGTACTTCTCAAATTGTGTTTCATAGGCCATGAAGCTCACAATCATCAAAGGAACACATTAGAAATGCAGATTCCTGGGTTTCACTTCGGGTTCTACCGAATCAGACTCTTTAAGAATAGGACCTGAGAATTGGTGACTTAAAAAATTCCACTTTTTAAAAAAACCTAGTTGATGAGGATGCAGCATATTCAGCAAGCAAGATTCAAACCTAACAGTCAACTCTTCTTTTCCATATAGGTAATGTGACTTAGAGACTGAGAAAGCACAGGACAGAGATGAGCTTAATTAGGTGTTTTCATTTAATGAAACTGATTTTTTCCACCTTCTAAAACATTTTCTTATGCATCCAAAAATGTGTTTATAATCTGCAGTTGGAGATGGTGGTGGCAGGGAGAGGGAGCCAGTATATGTTAGGAGCTGCCAGTGTTGCATATTCATATAAACCCCACCTTTCTGGGAATGGAAGGTGAAACCACTCACTGTATCCCTGCAGCCAACATGCTTCCTCTTGGACACTCAAGTATTTTTCGCTCTCTTCCCCCTCTACAGGTTAGAATGGATAGCTAGAGGTAGTAACAACGCAAGGGGCTGCCTCTCTCAGGAGGTGATGCTCAGAGCCCTGAGGACCATGTCATATCAGAAAGGACTGGCTCGTCACCTGTCAGGTTCGTTAGAGCTGCCACCCTTGCCTGTGCAGGGAAGCTGGATTCTAATACTAAGAGTCCATGATTTCAGGCCACGTCACTTTTATTCTATCACGTCATAGTTGATATAACCTCGTTTGCCATTCTAAATTCTTTTTGAAACAGAGAGGAGTAAAAAATATTCTGGTTCGACGATTCTATTTTGACAGATCAATATCAGCCTAGTTTCCAAATATAAACAGTGGACTGAATGCTGTTTCTATGCTTCTAGGTAAGAAATCGCATGTCGTGTGTGTGTGTGTGTGTGTGTGTGTGTGTGTGTGCGCGCAGAGGGAGACCTGCCTGGGTATACACCTCGCCAGTGATTCTTCATGGTCGTAATAGGGTTTCCTTAATCGAGCCCATTAGACTATCTTCTTGTAATTATCTCGGGGGCCAATGTATCTACGTAATGGGCGCTGGAGGAATCAAACCTTCGTGTTCTTACAAAGGAAAACGTTGTGTGTGTCAGAAGAAAACGTTTTGAAGAATTACTGGCTAACCATCTCAACAGCCGGGGGGTTGGGGGGGAGGAACTCTGCTGTGATACTGCAGGAAATTGTTGGATTTGGGGACTTTATTGCTCCAAAGGGTATTTCTCCTTTCATGGGCTTTTTAATAAATCTAAAATGCACGTGACGGCGGTGGCACAGGGGGACTCCCCACGCCATCTGGTGAGGCTGCGCGGGCTTCTGCCGGCCTGTCCCCTGTGTGGGAAGACACCAGAATCATCAGGTTGGAGACACTGCCAAAACCCTGCACGGCTGTGGGTGTAACTGACCACCAGCCCTGCTGCCGAACTGCACTGGGGTGGCCAATCGTCTTGGTCCCCCCTACCTGGACCATTGATGCCTTGATATTGTGGACATGTCTGACAATTTTTCAGCCAGTGCTGTTTGAGGACAGTCACACTATGCAATGATATTCTGATTTCTTCATCCACCCGCCTTTTTTTTTTTTCCACAAATTTTTAACATGCAGGATAGAGAATGAATTTATGATAAGAAGGAAATCATGAAAAGCTAAAGTTTAAATAATGAAAACATGATTATAGTAATTATAATATTATGGGTTGATTTATAGCCTCCCAAAATTTCTCTGTTGAAGTTTTAACCTCCAGTAGGCTCAGAATGTGACCTTATTTGGAAATAGGGTCATTGCCAAAGTAATTAGTTAAGATGAGGTCATTAGGGTGGGTGCTAATCCAAAATGACTTGTGTCCTTATGAAAAGGGGAAATTGGAACACAGAAACAGATATGCACACAGGGAGAATACCACGTGAACACGAAGGCAGAGATGAGGGTAATACATCTGCAAGACAAGAAATGCCTAAGTTTTGCCAGCAAACTACCAGAAGCTAGGAGAGAGACCTAGAACAGTTTCTCTGTCACAGCCCCCAGAAGGAACCAACCCTACCTACACCTTGATCTTGGACTTTTAGACTTCAGAAGACACGGTACATTTCTGTTGTTTGACCCACCCAATTTATGCTACTTTATTATGGCAGCCCTAGCAAATAATATAGTAAAACACGAACTAGGTTCCACGCCAAACATTTTGCTTATATTATTTAATCCTCTTAAACAACAGCCTTTTGGGTTGAAGATTGGCATAAATTATTAACTGGTGGGAAACAAATGGCTGGAGTGGGGAGAGAATTTTTTCTTCTCTTCACCACCAACAGTGCATTCAAATAGGATTTGCAAGGTATGCTTGACTCAAAGGACCTGGGCAATGATGTAGGGTTCATATATTCCTTTCATGTGTGGCTTTGCCAAAAATTTACAAAACTATCATAAGGGGTTAAAGGAAGGCATTATGTTCAGGGCTCCCCCAGTTGTGATACATGTAAGATATCCTTATTGAGAGAAGGAAAAGGTGATGTTGCACCTGTACACATAATGAGAGGGAATTGGTATTAATTTTAGCTCAGGGATTCTGACGGCATTTTTTACTTCCAGACTGAATGCTACACCCATCTTCCTCCCCAAATCTAACCCAATTCAAATTCCTCAAGCATTAAGGCTCTAGAGTGCTTTAATTTTATTATTATTTTTATTTCCCTTTCACATTCTGTTTAAAACTTATTTTACTTCCCATCCCGTCAAGCTGATTTTCCCCCAAGCTTCCTTCCAATAGACCCTGTGCAGTCCAAGGCGGAAACAGGCACCAAGCTACAGAGCCAGGAGGAGGAGAGACTGTTACGCCAAGTCACAAGCTAAAATGTGCCCCATATATGGTCACAAAATCATTGAGCAAATATTGCTGCCAATCAATCTGCCTTCACACTGAGTGGTTTACAGCCAGGATTACCAAGATTAAAACTAGGACCGATGACGTGCAAAAGTGGGCCCGGCTGACCTCATTGATTCTTTCCCACTGAGAGAGAATCACAGGTTAGCAGGCAGAAATCAATTCAACTGCATTAAGTTAAGCCAAGTGTAGATTTATTCATATGATGCCTGGAAATTACTTTATAAATAGTGGCAAAAAAAATTTAACTATATACAGATATATACACACACACACACACACACACACACACACACACACTAGTTTATAAATAAATACTTCTACATTTACATAAATAGGTATCTGCTCCTTCTTCCCTTTTATATTATTTAAAAATCTGAAATAAAATGGAATAGAATATAAGCCTGTTCCAACATTTCCTCCCACCCCCATTTTTTTTTTTAAATAAAAGAGGCTATTTATGGTGAGATGTCCTTAACTTGGCTACTTTAAGATTCCCAGATTTCAGGATGGAATGGCAGAGCAGACAAGGATATATCTCTGCAGCCGAAGAAGCAATGAAAGCCATTTGCTCTTGAGGAAATCATCATTTTTGGCTTTTTAGATTAAAGAAACCTGGCCCTTAGGCTTCAGTGCACCATGGGGAACACAGAATCCATTCTTTCTCCTCCTCCAGTGACAACACACAGGCCGGGACTGAAGGGAGCTTTCAGAATGAACAATGGGTGGAAAACACTGCCCTTCCAGAAGTGAAAAATGTGAAATTCCACTCCTACCCTCACACGGGTCACCAGGGAACCCTCCTGTGTGCTCCAGCAGGACTGGGATACCAGCCAGGCAATCATCTGGACTCAGGGGCTCAGCCTTAACCTCAAAAATCATCAGAAGAGCCAAAGAGGGGCTCCCTCCTCATTCCTCATCTCTAAGAAACAAAGAGCAACACATTTTACTGCAAGAAATTGTTTGTGGATCTGATGGAGAGTAGCTTGGCGCTTGTTTTTCCTTTAGACAGGCTGTCTGTCTACTTCTGAGCCTGCCTTGCCTGCTAAGACATTTATCCTCCACCTTCACAGTCATTCACGGCCACCCAGGCCTTCTAAATGCATTGCTGGGCCTCTGGTAGGTGGCCCGTAAACCAACAATAATATCTTTATCAAACACACATGGGCAGCACCTTGAGATCAGGAGGTTAAGAGACCAAGGGTCAAATTTATATTGAGTTCAGAATATAAACTGTCCATTTCCAATTCAGTGGAAAATAAATCATTGGCCAACAACACTTTTCAGTAGCTCAAACATGGGCACTATGGCAATAGGAGATATTGGTATCTTTGCAGCCCAGTGTGGGTTGCCCTGATTCATTTGCACAACTCCAAATTGTGGGGAGAGACAGAGCGAGAGAGCACATTGAGTGAAGGAGTTTGGAATGATGTTGTAAAGAACCCTGGAACCTGAGTTATTATCCTAGTTACCACTTGGTGACCCGATGTCCCCGAACAAGTGATGTAACCTCACCAAAAAAACCACAGCTTCTCAACTATAAAACGACAGCCAGGATTTCAACCAATATTCCAAGGTTTTGAGCTTTTGTTTTGGTCCATAAAAATGGGATAATAAAGACCTGATTCACAGGGTTATTATGGAAGATCTAACAAGAAAATAAATACAACAGCATTTTGTAAGCTATGAAGTGATAAGTAAATGTTAGCTATTGCCATAGGAACAGCAGAAAGTTCTTTAAGAATTTATCATGAACAGTTTGGCACAATTATTAGAGTCCTTTAAATTGGTACATCACTGAATCTCTTTGAACTTCCGTTTCCCCACTAAACTGCTTGCCTTCTTGCACAAGGAAAGAATGAGGTAAAGGAAGTGTGAACATGCTTTAAAACCATACATTGTCCTAGAAATGCAGGCGATTATGATTTGGAGAACTCATTTTGACTTTTGGCATTGTGATGCACACACTGTTAGTTCTTGGCTCGGTGACAGATTTTAATTGGCCTGGCTATGGAAACCTTATAGAGCTATTATGTGCTACACCTGTGATAGCTATGCCGCGTGTTAATCAAGACAATTAGGTTGGGGACCCAGAGAACAGCTTTCCACCGCTGTGCATAATCCGCCTCACTTTGAGAGGGAAATTAACAGCTGCTTTATGGTCTCTCATATTATCTCGCTTTCTTGGAGACGGATCCCAATCAGATGATCCACCTTGACTGAACGACATCTATCACTGGTAGCTGGAATGACACAACATCTGGGAAGAAATCTTAACTTTGACTTTGAAACAGCTTTTAGACTGAGAGTTGACAAAAAGGAAAGTCGTATGTGGTGATCACTGGATAAAACAGCCATTGGGCGACACCCAGGATCAGGGACAAGAAGGTTGATCTCTTTTATGTATTCCAGACAACAAAAAGAACAGGGCCATGAACAGATCAATTTGGCTCTCAAAGTATATTCTCCAGCCGGCAGAAGGAAAAAGAGAAAAAGGCTTCTGAGACAGGCCAGCCCTATCTGCTCCCTCTGCTTCTCACTGAAATCATAAAAGCTTTTGGAATTTTCTTCCTTGCCCCACCCCTGATATGGCCATTTTCTTGTAAGAAGCATGAGAGATGTATTTTGTTGTTTGCGTTTCTTTTCACCCTTGGGCAAAGCAGCTTGCGTTGAGAATTAGTGATTTAAAAGGTGGCACAAATAAATTCTGGCTACGTGCTCATCATCACATTCTGAGTTTACATGCGTTTATTTCATTAAATCCTGTGAGGCAAGGTGCTATTGGGGTATTTTAACTCCCATTGTGCAGATATGAAAACTGAGGCTCAGGAAGGCCGACATAGTAGGTTCACATGGCAGAGACTGGATTCACACTCAGGTCTCCTGGCTTCGAGTCTTTTCTATGATATCATGCTATCATGCCGCCCGTCAGTGGAAGAAGCCATATACAAGGCTTACGCAAGCCTTATACAAGGGCTAGGGATTAGTCCCAATTTATTCCTGTTTTACTCCAAGATGTACCAGGGCTGAACCTGCCTCTGGGTTCTCTGCTTGCTACAATGGCAGCAGCAAAAGCAGCTTCCGTTTACGGAGCTCTTACCCACAGACCAAACACCGGCTAGCTCTTACACATTGTAAGTGCATGACCACATCGAATCTCCAAAGTAACGTGGGCACTGGACTTTCATAATATGAACCCCATTTTTCAGATGAGGAAATAGAGGCCCCCGAGAGGCTAACAGGCTGCCCAAGGTCGTTTACCTAGTAAGTGACAGAGGAGGGATTTCGACCCAAGGCTGTCATTTCCAAGGCCTGTGCTTTTTTTCTTTTTAAACTTTGAATTTTGAAATGCATAATTATAGATTTCACAGGCAGCTGTAAGAAATATTGCAGAGAGTTACTATATACCCTTCGACCAGTTACCCCCGATGGTAACATCTCGCAAAACTACAGGACTCTCTCACAACCAGGACACTGACACTGACACAGTCAAGACAGAGACAACGGCCATCACTATAAGGATCTCCTCTGTGATGCCCTTTTATAGCCACCCCACTTTCCTCTAGCCGCCCCCCTCTCTCCTTAAACCCCTGGCAATCACTAATCTCTTCTCCATTTCCATAAAATTCTTGAAATGATAAAATCATAGAAATGGAGAAACGATTAGTGGTTGCCAGGCATTAAAGACAGGTACATCATATAGTACATATGCTTTTTGAGATTGGCTTTTTCCATTCAACATTACATTTTGGAGACTCATCCAGGTTATTGAATGTATCAATAGTTCATTCCTTTTTAGTGCTAAGTAGCCTTCCATGGTATGGCTGTACCATAGTTTACTTAGCTATTCATCCATTTAAGGACACCTGGGTTATTTCCAGTTTGGGGTAATTATGAATAATGCTGGTATAAACATTGAGTACAGGTTTGTATGCAGGTTTTTGGGTGAAACATAACTTTCTATGTTTCTAGGATAAATGCCCAAGAGTGCAATTTTTGGGTCATATGGTAACTGCATGTTTAGTTTTTAAAGAAACTGCTAAATTGTTCTCCAGAATGGCTCTTTTACATTTCCACCAAAAATATATATGAGTGATCTCTGCATTTCAGCCTTTTATTTTAGCCACTGTGATAGATATTTAGTGATATCTCATTGTAGTTTAATTTGGATTTCCTTGATGGCTAATGATGGTAAATATCGTTTGATGTGCTTGTCTTCTATCATCTTTGGTGAAACGTCTCCTGTCCTTTGCCCATTTTCTAATTGGATTATTATTTTTTAATGCCGAGTTTTCGGAGTTCTTTACGTATTCTACAGACTAGTCTTTGTCTGACATGTGGTTTGCAGAGTTTCTCCCAGTCTGTAGCTTGTCATTTCATCCTCTAAACAGGGCCTTTTGCTGAGCAAATGGTTTTAATTGTGATGAGATTCGATTTATGGATTATACATTTGGTGTCAAGTGAAAGAACTGTTTGCCTAGCCTAGATCCTAAAGATTTTTTCTAAAAACGTTATAGCTTTTCATTTTACATTTAAGTCTGTGATCCATTTTAATTTTCATTTAAAGTGTGAGCTGTAGGTTGAGGTTAATTTTGTGCCTATGGAAGTCCAATTGTTCCAGCACCATTTATTGAAAAGGCTCTCTTTCCTCCATTGAATTGCTTTGGCATCTTTGTAAAAAAAAAAAAAAAAAAAATCAGTTGGGCATATTCGTGTAGGTCTGTTTTTGGACTCTTTTCTGTTCCATTATTTTATTGCTCTACCTCCTCCCCCCATTATTAATATTAATATTACACAGTCTTGCTTGCTGTGACTATATGATAACTCTTGACATCAAGTATCCCACTATATTATTCATTTAAGAAACTACTTTAGCTATTCTAGTTCCTTTGACTTTTCCATATACATTTTAGAATACTCTGCTCTGTACCTATAAAAAGTCTTGCTGGAATTTTGATAGAAATCACATTAAGTCTATCAATTTGGGGGAAAATTGACATCTTTGCCATGTTGAGTAGTCAAGTCCTATGCTTTTAATCACCAGAGAACAACACTTATTTTAGGACTAGGTCACAAATTAATTGCTTAAAAGGGGTCTCATGTACCTGGTTTAAAAACATGTAGCTTTCTTTTGATAGCAGATTGGATACAGAATTATATTTCTCTACTATAAGAAAATAACAACTCTATCAGATGTTAAATGACAAGGAACACTTGACCTCAGCATTGGAAACATAATAGAGTCGTGGGGATTGTGGCTTGCTGGAGGAAAGCATGCCCCCTGTGAATGGGGCACTTGCTACTCGATTCCTTTCATTGTTAACAACATGGACACAGCATTGCTATGGGTTATAAATATTATAGAAGCTAGAAATCTGTTTAAAAAAAAATCTACAGTGTTGGCAGCTACTTTGAATGAAGATAAAACAAATCAGGTCAAACACACAGCTTGGTGGGCTGCATCTAGGTGACCAGTAGCCTCTCTGTTGTCTCTGAATTAGAGGAGACAGCAGGAGAAGATCTTCAGCCTCAGGGAAGCTATATTCTAGCTGGAGCAACAGAGAGACACCATGGAGCAGTGTTGGGGGTTCTCATGACAGTGGGAGCTGTCAGTGCAGACAGAAGGACCCTTAACTCTGGGAGGTCAGGGATGGCTCCCCAGGGAAATGGAGTTACACGGTAACTCCGGGTGGAGATACTTTGGGCCTAGCCGTTAGCACGCTAGGAAAGAGTTAAGAGATACTTTCCAGATGATCCAAACTGTGGCATGAGGTACTCCTGCGAAGGTTAATTCAGTTGATGGGTCCATATGTGCTATTTAATCTCTAGTATCTGAGGCAACCATTGATAGGATTAAAGAGCAGTTCAGAGCTCTACTGGGCATCACAGAACATAGTAGGGAAGAGGTTGTGGAGTTCAGTGTTTCTCTAAATGTTTTGTCAACTGTTAGTGGGAATTACAAAGCAAAAGCTTTTCAGAGGTGAACAGTTTTCCAATGCCATTGGAATAAAATCTGAGTTCCATATATTGCTCACGAGGCCCTGTGTGGCCTGTCCCCTGCCTGCCTCTTTGGCTTCCTCTTCTCTCTTTCCACTCCTGCCTTCTTTCTGTCTTTCCTGTCATGATTCAAGGTCTTTGCATTTTGTTATTCATTCTTCTATCCATTTAACCCTTTGCACTCGGATGTCGAGTGTGACTCGACACAGCAAAAATTATAGAGATTAAAATTACTCTTTGAATGTATCAATAATTTGAAATATAAAAAAATCCAAATAAAAAGTTTGTATGAAAAGGAACTCCAGTTTTTTATTCTACTGTTGTGCTTTGTAAAATCTGAGGTATTTAAAAAATTAAATCCCGAGTAGAATAAAGGAATCGAGAAAAAAGCAAGCGAGTGCAAAGGGTTAAGAAATATTGGTTGAATAGAAATAACTACTTCAGCTATTTGAAATACAACAGTGAACAAAGCTGACTCAGTTCTCACTCTCTTGGAGCTTACAGTCTAATGGGAGAGCCAGACACACATATGTGACGTTATGCCTTGTGTGATGCGTTCTATGAAGAGAAATCAAACAGGGTTAAGGCACAGGGAATAATGGTGATTGCCACTAGGGGTTCGGGGAAGGCTTCTGGTTAACACAGGAGCAGTGCTTCAATGAAGTGATGGAGCAAACCACAGAAACACATGGAGAAGAGCTTTCCAGATAGAGGAAACCACAAGGGCAAAGAGCCTGAGGCAGGAAGATGTTCAACCTATTTGCTGAGTAGCAAGAAGGGCACTAGAATAGGGGAATTGTGGGAAATGGGGCTAGAGAGGAGACCAGGTAATGTGAGATGTTGCAGGCCTTGGTTAGGATTGTGGCTTTTACCTGCAGCATAAGGAGAAGCCACTATGGATTTGAGCAAGGCAGTGACATGAGTAGAAGCCTGTTAGGAGTTATTCCAAGAGTCCACGTGAGAGATGGCGGTGGCTTGGACCAATGGGTAGCAGTGGGGTAGGAAGAAGCTGGTCAATTGAGACACTCTGAAGGCAGAGGTATGGGGTTGCCTTTGGACCAACATGGACTGTCAGAAGAAGGGGTGAAGGATGACTCCAAGTGACTGTGCATTTACTGAGATGAGAAAATTCTGTGCCTATAACTTCACAAGGTTGGCCCCTTATCATGATTTGGGTCTCGGTCCAATGTCTCCTCTTTGGAGAGGTCTTCCCTGACCATCCCTCATCCCATCAGGATTTCTCGGTTTTATGTTATTTCTCAGGACTTAACACATACCTGAAATTATTTTATCCATTTTATTTGACTCATTAATCATCTGGATTCCCTGCTGAAATGCAAATCCCACGAGAATCAGGAACATGGCTGCTTGGTTTATTGCTATAGCTTTAGTACCTAATTTGGTGGCTGGATCTTGGGATATGATCAGGAAATACTCGTGGAATGAGGTTTGCAAAATGCGAGAGATGTGAAACAAGTATCCGGGTTTCTTTTGTGTAGTTCTATTCAGAGCAATTAGTGAAGGAGCTAAATTGATTATCTGTGGCAGGCTCTGGGAAAACAGAAGTGAGCAGAAAAAGCACCCCCTGCGCCCGCATGGAGCTTACAGCAGCCTGGTGCAGGCATAGTAAATAATCTCACAGACATGGAAATTCACTGTGCTAAGAAATCTGAAGGAAAGGTTCACGGAACGACGACGGTGTGTGATCCAGGGATGCAACCCTGGATCACAGGCAAAGCTGCTCTGAGCTCAGAGCCACAGGGATCTCTGAGAAGAGTACATGCTGTGACTATGAATCCCAATTTGCATGAAGCTCCTTGCGAGAAGAAAAACATTTTGGCAAAAGGTGAACTAGTACAGGCTTTTCATGCACGGGGGCTCAGCTGGGTTCAGAGCCTAGATAAGGAGCTGGTCCAGGACAGAACCAGGGTTTTGCATTTATTATGACACATCTGGGGAAAATGGGAATGTCACCCACTTAACAGGGCTGCTGTGAGAATGAAAGGTTTTATGTCTATGAAATGCTTAGCACAGTGCCTGGTACACAGGAATGCTAAATACCTGGTAGTAATTATCATCAGATTTCAAATTCTGGAGGGTATTAATCATGCTAATACTCTTCCCACACATGCAGAGAAAATAGCACAATACCTTACACGGGGCATGACCTCAATAAATACGTGTTGAATGAATAAATGATGGCTGCCTTCATGACACACCATTTTGGATCTGACCGACCATTCTCACCAGACTGGGAATCTCAGGATTGGCAGCTGCTGTTAATTATTGATACTGCTGGGAGAGGGATTCTTGGCAGCCAGTGACACCTGGCAGCTTGAATGTAAGAAAGCCAATCTGATCCTTGGTTTTAAATTAAAGGTAGGTTATAAGGTAGGAGGGCCCAGAGAACTCAATGATTTTATCCATCAATACTACTGGCTCAGCCAAAGTCTGGGAATAGCTGCTACTAAAATGGCATTTGCCTTTGTACTGAAATCCACCTGCTTGATTTGCGCATGTGACTTCTCAGCTGCTGCCACGATAGAGGAAGTGGTTTTGCATGAGCACTAATCAACCTGAATCTCCAGGGGCACCTTGTACCTGAAAACCTCCAAGTCTTTTGTAAACAGCAGTTAAGCCTCCCTTGTCTCCTGAGGGAGGAGAGCTCCTGGATTTTTGCTGAAATCAAGCAGAGTTGTAGGAAAGAAGCCGCAATTATAAGCAAAGTGGATGTCAGGATCATTTTTTGTCTTTATAAACCCAGGCTTGAAAAAAGCCAAAATAATCTGCAAGTCCCCAAGATACTTTGTCCAAGAAGGTTCTGCAACAAGTTCCCCCACCAAGTGTCAGCTGCAGGATAGTTGGAAACTAGAACAGCTATTTTGGAGGGCAATTTAGCAGTAACTTATCATAGGCAGACACTGCAAGTCAGCAATTTCACTTCACTGCATTTTTCCTAGAGAAATCCTGACACATGTGTGATAGAGGCATAAGCGAGCACCCCCATTGCTGTGTTATCTGTAGGCGTGAAAATCTGAGTGCACTCTCAAAGGTGTGCTTCTCCTATCAAGAGGAGAATGATTAAGTAGAAAGTGGAATAGTATACAGCTGTTTAAAAGAATGAGGTTGACCTAGTTATATTGTCATGGAAAACTAAAACAGATTATTAGGAGAAAAAAGCAAGTTCACAGAATCGTATGTGCAGTATGCCACATATGGTGGTTTTAAAATAAGTCCAGAAATTCTTTGATATGCCTCCCTTTAGGAGATGGAGCTTAGTTAGCCTATTCTTGAGTGTGGGCCCCAACTAGTGACTCAATTCTAACTATTAGGATATAGTATAAATAACAACATGCCGCCTCCAATAGTAAGTCATAAAATGGCATTGTGGCTTTCTCTTTGATTTCTCTCTTTTGCTTTCTTACTCATCACTTGCTCTAGAGGCAGCCAGCTGCTGTGTTTTAGGAACATTCAAGAAGCCCCACGGAAAGGCCCACGTGGCAGTTCCTGCCAAGAGCCAGTGATGGATTGCGGGCTCCAGCTGATAGCCATGTCAGGGTGCCATGTTGGAAGCCCATCCTTCCATCCCAGTCAAGCTTCCACGTGACTGTGGTCCTGGCTTAGACGCCAACTGCGACTTCACGAGAGACCATGGACTACAGCGCCCTAGAGCTTAGTTGCTCTTGGATTCCTCACTCTTAGGAAATGTGAGAGAAAGTGTTTGTTATTTCAAGATACTAGGTCCTTGTGGCAGCAATTGATAACCAATATATCATTTATATAAACATACATTTTTTAAAAAAACCTTAACATACACACACACACAAATGTGTAGGGAAAGGTCTGGAAGGAAATATGCCAAAGTAATAATAGCAATGACCTTTGAGGAGTGGAGAGTAGACGGACTGGGGTGGGGTGGCTGGAATTAGCTTCACCTAGTTCCGTCCCTAGTTTTGTTGTAGAGACTTTCTACATGTGTTATTGACGTAATTTTAAAAAAGCACTAAAAAGGAGGAAATAATTTAAAATTCCACTACTTTGGAATTTCATGTAAGTCAGATGAAGCCTCACCTTTGATCATCTCCAAATAAAAGGGTTGCTTAGCAAACTTGTTTAATAATAAACAAGGTTATCAGTGGAGCTCTCCAAACTACTTAGCAAAGCCAATTCCTGTTGGTTGCTCTTAAGAATCACCTTAGCCTAAGTCATAAAATAAATGATAACTTTTACTCATGTTTCTTATCTATTGTTAACGCAGGTCAAAGAGACCTTTATTTGGACCACACCAATTGGCAATATTCTCACTCCAACGAACATCCAAATTCTTTTGAAAACAATGACGACACCGCTATTGAAAAAGCCGAGTTATATATTAATGCATTCTGGATTTATCAAGTGGTTTGGAATCAAAGAGGTTTTGTTGTCAGGTAAGGTTATGGAAAAGGTATGTTAAAAGTAACTCTGCATTGGATCTCTTTTAGGCTTGTGCTCATTTGTTTTTCAACTTTGAGTCTGGGGATCCACATCGCTTGGTGGCAGTTTCGAGGCAAGGACCAGGATGCCCGTCTGTGGCTCGGCTGGCTGCAGGCACCGTAGCTTATGCATTTTCAGTGGAATTGGGTCCAGAGCTTAGCTGCAAAATGCCTTCTGGGTGACTGACCAGAAATTCAATCACAGCACATTCATTTCAAAAATCCCTTTCATGTATCATTTAAAAGCAGCCTGCATACTGAAATTTGCAAAATCTGACCCAGGATTTTGGAGACGCAAAAGAAGAATGGATTTCTGTTTAGTTTTCAGGATGATGGGAAGGAACAAACCAGAGGCATTTCCTTCCCTTGACTACTGAGTAGACTTAGTACTTCTGAAAGATTCTGAACCAGTAGTCGTATAACATAAGCCACTGTCTCATAGAGCTCAGGAATAAGGAGAACTAACATTTATTGGGTGTTTTGCCCTCTACAAAGTGGGCTGCCGTTCATTGCCTCATTTATTGGGCAGAGAGGCTCTTATAATTATGCCTTCTGATGAGGGGACGATGATTCTTTCAATCCCAGTATCTGCAGAGATTACTCTGGTTTTTTTCATATGGACACACCAAAGGAATCGTAATGCTGCATGCTTGCTTCCCCGGCCTGGGAAAGAGCACACTACAGCAGGTGTGAGCTTTATGAATTTTCCCCATGCTGTAGTGAGTGTTCTAAGTTTCTTCCGATTCACTCAAATGCACATGTGAGTCTTTGTTACAGGAAGACTAGAAGGTAACTGCAGCCATTCTCGGGGATGCCTGGGTTTGAATCCTGGCCCTGGCCATTTTCTAGCTGTGCAGTCCTGAGCAGAGTATTCATCTGTTAAATATTTTAATGTATTTAACTTACCAGTTTTATCATCTGAAAAATGGGGCTGATCACAATAGCATAAACATCACAGGGTTGCCATGAAAATGCAACGAGTGAATTCACATAGAGTGCTTAAAAGACTGCCTGAGCCATCGTCAACTCTCAGTGACTGCTGGTTACTGCTGGTATCATATGCAATGAGCTAAGTTTTAAGCTGGAAGGGTAAAAAAACAGACATCCGTATTCAACATACTGAGCGGCTTTCTGCTGGGCACAGTTTCAAGCTCTTGGGATATGTCAAACGTGGTTCCTTTCCTCACGTTGCTTACATTTTGGTGGAGGAGGCAGACAAAATCAAAACGAAGGAGGGTAGACCACGGGGAGTGGAGCTAGAGAATGAAGCCTGGAGTTGGGGAGGAGGGGAGGGGACTCTTATTTTAGGAAGTGAGAGGCCAGCTTTTCAAAGCATGTGGGGAAGAACAGTCCCAGTAGAAAGAGTGGGCACGAGTGAGGGCCATGAGGGAGGAGAGAACTTGGCCAGGTAGAGGCACTGACGGAGGACGGAGTGGAGCCCGAGTTGAGGGGGACACAGGGGGGGCAGGACACACAGCCCTTGGGTGAGTGGCTATGGTTTTGTGCTGTGTGTAAAGGGAAGCCACAGAGACTTTTGCAGCGGAGGAGTGACATGGTCTTAAAACATAAATTATACAAATTTAGGACGTTTAGTACAAATGTAGTATATATAGTTGTATCACATATAAATATCCATCACATACATGTGCATGTATTTAAAGATAGCACTGGCTGCTGCGTGAGATGAGGATTGTGGAACGCAGCGACGAGAGCAGACACACAAAAATAGAGGTAAGAGACACGTACCCGCAGAGAACTACAAAGTGCCCTTGGAGTTTATAGCACGAGACGTGGAGTACCAAACAAGGGAGCCTCAGCTGAGGTGACTTTGAAGAGGGCATTGCTTTTAGACACGCAGGGAGGTCTGTAAAACATAGATGGCTTCACTAACTGCTGTGTGTCTTGCACAGAGCCATATGGGTTTTCCCTGGAGTGTCCCATATTTAATGTACGGATCTCTGCAATCTGTACATCTGTGTGATATGGGGGAGGGAAGGGGTGCTAGAGTATCTCTCATATCCCAAGGGACACTAGTACTTAGACTACTCCGTGGAAACAAACCACAAAGAAGTTCCTGAAATAACCATGACTTGATGTGCACCAAATGGAACCCTTCGCCCCGACATCACCTTGGCCTTGGAAGGCCAAAGAAACCTACACGGTTTAAGTTCCATTTTCTGTAAGACATTGAGGCAAAGCAGAATTCTTCCATATACCCCCAAAGGCTCACTCAATGGAACTGACAGGTGGATATCCAAATGAAAAGGACCAAGGCAGGACACAAAACCTCTGTGGTAGCTGCTTAGATCTGTCCAAATATGGAGCTTGGCATTGTGGCACTTATTCCTTAGTTGACTTTGCTCACATCATGGTTCTGTTTATGTAATATTTCTGCCTGGTAGGCCACTTCTACTTCTCAATATTCACATCAGTGATATCTGCTTTCTCCAGAATTACTCATACAAGCATTCTTCTTGGACTAGAGGCTTACAAATGTCAGATAACTGAAATTCTAAACGGCTGCCCAAAAGGTTCAATTCATTGCAGCCAAACAACACGTGAACTAGCATCAGAGAAGCTATGTTCAAGTCCCAGCCCTGCCGTCAACCAGCTTTGTGATTTGGGGCACAAACATTCATCCTTCAAATTTCAGTTTCCTATTGGTTAAAAGTTGCCAACATCTACCTCAAAGGTTTGCCACAAGGATTAATTATGATGTTTTTTTTATCAAATTAATAAAATATAAATCTGGTACCGCCATCATCATCAAATAACATCAGATATTTTTACATGAAGTTTTAAAATGTTTTTTTACTTGCTGTATTTAATTAGCCAATTAATTAATGAGCTCCCCATTAAGTTAGTTCCATAAGGGACAAAAAAAACTTGTCTGATTTTTGTTCATCCTGAATCCTCAAGACAGTACCAGCACTTAGTAGGAGCTCAATACCTACTAAGTGTTGAATCAAAGAAAGGCAGGATGAACTTACACTTTGGGGAATGGCTGGATGCTGTTTTATGGAAGACAGAATATTATTCTTATTTTACAGTTCTGATTCTTAGCAACAGAAAGATTTAGCTGTGTACCACAAACCAAAATTTCACAGCTACAGTTATGACAGAACAGAGCCTAATTCTGACTCTGCAGGCCCGAGATTTGTCTACTCCCAATCCTTGCCCTCTCTCACATGGAATGTTTTTTCTCAAATGGAATTAACCCTTTGCACTCAGATGTTGAGTGTGACTTGACACGGTTAGCAAAAATTAGAGAGATTAAAATTACTCTTTGAATGTATCAATAATTTGAAATATTAAAGAATCCAAATAAATAAGTTTGTATGAAAAGAAACTCCACTTTTTTATTCTACTGCCCCACTTTGTAAAATCTGGGGTATTTAAAAAATTAAATCCCGAGTAGAATAAAGGAATCGAGAAAAAAAAGCAAGCAAGTGCAAAGGGTTAAAGCTCAACGCTTTCCTAATGCAGTCTTTCCATTTTCTTCCTTAAGCCATCTGCTCTTTTATCTACCCAAACTTATTGATTTTATTTGAAAACTTTTAATTAGAAGCTTCCAGGCAGTGGCTGAGTTAAGTTTAGAGGTTTCAAGCTGGTCTCGTAGTCAGCAGCTGCAGGAAGGCAAGGAGGCTTATGATTTAAATTCATTATTATCTCCACGTTGATGTCATTTTCTTTTCCCTTGCTATTGCATTGTTCCAGGAAGTTACACAAGGCTTAAGAACCACCAGGCTAATAATACTGCTTCTTAGAAATGACCTTTCAGGGAATTTTCCTTATGTGATCAGATGCTGGTAAAGCTATAATAAGTAATATACCTCCCCCCTTTCTACCTCACCTTTTATCTGAAGATTACCGAAAGCTTTACAAACGGTAATTAAGCCAACCTCATGACACTTAGGGAAAAAGGAATTAGCCGCTGCAGAAAACTAAAACTCAGTTTAAAGGCACATTTAGTGACATATTTAGAGTCAGCCAATCAGCAACAAAATTCTGATTGCTCTGTTCCCACCTTCAACCCCACTTCTCCCATGGACTTGGAAAACTCTTACTCATGCTACAAGACCCTGCTCAGCATCACCTCTAAGAAGCTCCCCTTACCTCACTTTCCAGGTTGAATTAGCTGCAACCCTGTCTTTCATTCCCAACATCCTCTGCATGCATATTCATACAACCCTATTACAATACTTGCAGTTTTTATTTCTGCATATCTCCCTTCCTAGACTTCAGCTCACTAAGGATATGGACTTAATTTTCTCACCGAGGACATGCACAAAGGAATTATTTTGGTGTCCCCACACCTATCCCATATTCTGACATGTAGTAGATGTTCAATATCTGTTTGTCTAACTGGACAGGATTCCTTTTTTAGTCATCAAAGCACACTTCCTAGAGTATGGCCAGAAATCCCTTAGCTTATAATTTAGTACTAAGTTGATTTTAAAAAGTCAATTACAGGACAAGTTTTTCTCAATGCAATCTGCTCTAATTTTTCCGTAAAGCACACAAACTGGTACACCGAAGAACTCACGGTGAATACTGGTCTGGGTCACACTGAATAACACAGCTGCTACTGTATTTGCTTTATAGGTGTTCTGGGTCCCATAAGATTTAATACTACACATAGTGCCTGGGAGTGACTTGTACCCTATTCTTTTATTTTTTTTAGCATATTATGGGGGTACAAAGGTTAAGGTTATGTATATTGCCCATGCCACCCCCCCTCAAGTCAGAGCTTCAAGCGTGTCCATCCCCCAAATGTTGCACCTCTTACTCGTTGTGTTTATATATACCCATCCCCACCTCCCCCCTCCCACCTGCCCAACACCCGATAAATGTTATTCCTATATGTCCACTTAGGTGTTGATCTGTTAATACCAATTCGCTGGTGAGTACATGTGGTGCTTGTTTTTCCATTCTTGGGATACTTCACTTAGTAGAATGGGTTCCAGCTCTGTACGGGAATATACAAGAGGTGCTATATCACCATTGTTTCTTAAAGCTGAGTAGTACTCCATGGTATACATATACCACATTTTATTAATCCACTCATGAATTGATGGGCACTTGGGTTGTTTCCAAATGTGAACTGTGCTGCTATAAACATTCGAGTGCAGGTTGCACCCTATTCTTTATAGCAACATATATTAATCAAGTGTCCACATGGGATTCTCTGATTGGCAAATCCACTTCTATCTGATTCTCTTTCTTCTTTCCTTTGATAGGAGTGAATAGGGACAGAATTGACAGGGAATGATGATGGTATATCATAATTATTTTGAATCTACTTTCATTTATATAAAAAAGCAAAAACACTTGTCAACTCCAGTGCTTTAGCTGTTGGTAATCACTGTGATGTCCTACAGTTACCATGATGTATCAATAGTGTATTATGATATTGCATTTGTACCTGTCTGTCCAAGAACACAACTCCAAAGACAGTGAGAGCAGCCCACATGTTCTTAAATAACTTTTGGGTAACAGGAAAGGTATTTCTTTTTTGGAAGCTAAAATCCTTTTTCTAGGATGTAAAAATTAAATGAGATAATTGTATACACGGCAAACGCCCAAATAAATTCAGCTCGTGTAATAATAGCATCAATAATTACTATTTATCGAGTACTTATTATGTCTCAGGAACTATGCCAAGTGCTTTATATGTACCCTCTTAATATTCCCAACCACTCTAGAAGGTATTGTTTTAATCTCTATTTTGCAGATGAAGGGACTGAAATATATGGAATTTCTGTAATTTTCACTGGGTTGATAGTAAGTGGAGAACTGAGTCTGTCTGCCACCAGAGTTTAATAAGCCATCTTGCCTTATTGCTTCTCTTTAAGCAAACAAGCAGCATTTAATTGTCTGGGTGCCCCACGTGTTTTAGGGGCTGCTGTATGGGATGAAATGAACTCTGCTCTCCAGCAACTTGTAGTCTAGCTAGAAAAGAGGCAAGATATCCAAGCGCAAGATGACAGGTGATAAGACAGCATGTGATAGTGTCAACTTAACAATTTAAACTAAATATGCTCTGAGTTTAAAGAAGGAAGAGACCTCAGAACTTCAATTGCACCTGGAATTATTTGCATGGTTTGCAACTCTGCTGTGATTTTGTGGGTGAGAGATGTGTTAGAAATACTGGGGGGGGGGTGGGAGGCAACTTTCTCAAACTTCGCTCCCACCTTCCCTCCCCCTTAACAACACACACAGTTGAAGAAGTTACTGCTGAAGTCTGCCACGGGCATTGATGGACATATTTAGAGGGTAGTAACTGTGAGTCTGGATTCTGCAGTCAGATTACCCAGGTTCAAATTTTGGCCCTCTCCCATTTCTCTTTGAACCTCAGCTTTCCTATCCATAAAATAATAATTACAGTCATGAGAAAATGTTTGGAAAGCCCCCAGCGTGGTACCTGGTATGTCACGAATGGTCATGCATGTTAGTTAATGTTAGTCGTGTTTCCCTGGCTTGGTGAGGGAGAAAAAAAGATGGGGAATCACTGATCCAAGATGTATGTCAGACAGCGAACTGCTCTGAGCTCTCTGCAGAGTCTCGTGCTGGAACGGTGGCCAGGAAGGGGCAGAGGCAGAGCTGACAAGCACTACATTTCCAATTTATCTTGGGACTGAAACCTTCCAACCTAAAGACATCTTAGTCTGATGGTATTTCTTAAACAGCTCTGACTCCAAATGGCCACTTAAACATAATGGAATGATATGACTGCACACAACATGCTCTAGGGACTGACAGAACTCCTTGACTGGATAAAATGTTAAAGAAAAAAAGTGATGTTGGCTAAAACGCAAGAACAGTTTTACTGCAGGATATATTATAGAATAATCTTTCATAGGAGACATTTTAAGAAGAGACAAGAAACACTTATGAACAATGTGGGCTCAACGGTAAGACTATTCCTGAATTCACTCAAACATTTCCTGGAGGCCTCAGTTTCCCCCACCTATTAAAAACAGTACTGGAAGCTCCACACAAGGTGGATTGTGAGGATTAAAGGAGATTGTGAATATAAAGCACTTAGCACAGTGGCAAGCACACAGTCAGCACTCAATGCTCACTACTCTTATTATTCCATGTGCTATGGCAGGATTTTGGGTTACAGAAGTCCATAAAATACCTGAGCATTCTCTTAAGTTTTGAGTAGTTATTTCTTTCACGTCTACAGACTATGTGCACAGAGTTCTGGTCCAATCCATTCCATTCATCTCCATACATCCAGGGTCAGGCATAGAACTTGAAGCACAGTACATGCTTAATAGCTGTGACTTGAAAGAATAAACTGATGCATGAGACCCACCCAATCTTTGTTTAGGAAACTCATAGGAGAGAAAAAAGAGACACGTAGACAAATAAACGCAATGCAGTACAATTATTGTGTACAAGGGGCTGTGGATTCATTCACAGAAGTGAATGAATGTCTAGCATCATTGTCCTGGAAGCAAACTAGACCAAGTCCAGGTCTGCCCTGCTCCAGGCTGGTAGGTAATAAGTAACATGTGGGGAATATCACCAACATCTGACTATAGTCACTTAGAGTTCTCTAGTTGAGCCCCTGTCATTTGGCTAATGTGCCCCACACGCCAGTGGAGTGACCTGTGACCCCCCTGGCTCCCAGAGCACCTCTATGAGCCTGTTTTGTTAGATTTCTGCCTGGAGCACTTGGCTGTAACGAAGTGGAGAGGGGAGAAATCGATACAACCTGAACTGAACACACACTTAAAACATCAGCCTTCAGCTCTGGAATCACACCCTTGTCAGTCACATCCAAAGTGCTCTTGCTCCATGACCTGCTCGGGGTCTAGCAGGCAAACATGAAGGAGGAAATGGAAATGGCTCCTGGGTGTGGGGCAGGGACAGTGCCCTGTGATAAACAGGAACACCCACGGGGACAGCTTCCCAGGCTGGTGGGAGATAGAGCACAGCTCCTTCAAATGCCAGCTGGGGACCTGCAGTGTGTTTCTCAACCTCTCTGGGCCTCGGGTTTCTTATCTGGGAAGAATTACGACAGCAGTAATCATACCCGACAGCGGTGTGAGCGTTTTGGCAATTCAGTGAGCATGAATGCACATAACATACCCAGCACACAGGCCGACTCTCAGGTGAGGCTCGATCAATGGGCGCCTGTTAGGACAGCTTTTCTGCTTCGTACAGGGGTAAGCAAGACCAAACGTGGTGGAGATCACTTACCAGCCACGCAAATAAAAGCTACTACATTTTAGGTTTCCCACAGATCAGTTCCAAGAATGTTTACTAAACACCTATCATGGGCCACCAACCGGGTTAAGGGCTGGGGACCCAAAAAGTGAATAAAGACAAGGGCACTTTTAATATAAGTATTACTAAAAGGGACTTCATAGAAAAGAGGAATGTACAAGGCGGCAGGATGCAGAGAGAGGGGCAACCAGCTCAACACAGGGAAGATGGGAGCTGCTTTGAGCTAGAAGAGTAAGCGCAGAATCAGCCTTGTGGAGGAAGCTGGGAAGGGCATTCCAGATGTGTGCTGTAGAGACCCAGGGCTGGGGCGGTGGGCAGGTGCCAGATGACAAAAGCCTTGTGGGTCCACTTTTGAGGGAATTTGTCCTGAGCAGATGGGAACCACCAAAGGCTTTTAAGCAGGAATAGATTTGCACGTGGACACATCACTTTGGCTTTAGGATGGAAAGGGCAAAGTTATCATTTCCCTAAGAGTATTTAGTAGTGCTATTTCTTCATTCCTTTCCAACCCAAGCAAATATACAAGTCTATAGCCTCTTCTGAGTGCTATAGACTGTAGTTATACAACCTACACAAATCTGTAGTTATACAACCACATATGACTTCTGGACACTAAGCCAGTCCTTAATGGCCAAACTGTTTTCAGCAGGCATCTCTCAGTTGTCGCACTCCCTGTATCCCTGTGGTCCTTTATCCCTTGATCAAACACGTGCCCACTTCTGCTACAACTCCAAGAGTGAGTTCATCACTCTCCATTATACATCTGCGCTCAGTCATAAGCAACCTCAGTGTGAATGTCACAGGTTCCAGCCCTTTTGGTGTCTGCTATACTTAAGATAAACTAAAGCCTCTACTCTCAAGAGGTGATCAAGCATGCCAGCTGAAAAATGTCTGTCTTTATGGGGCATCTCCATCCTCTTACAGAGAAAAAAAATCTATCCATCCATCCATGTTTATGCTCTGCTCTATCTAAACTATCCTAGATCTTCCTAGTTATTAATAAAATATAAAGCTACTGTAGTCACGTATTTTATTGCAGTACAATTAAGAATTTAATTCTTCTCGGGAATAAGAAGAGTTAAGGAGGCCAATGATTAAACTCTTGGTAGAAAAAACACATAGTTGTACGTAGAGGTTGCAAAGGAATAAGTAGATTTTTGTCACAAGTGTGTTCTACATAGTATTTTATAACAAATGTATCTTCTTTATTAAGTTCCACATCAATAAAGAGGATTTTTATATCCTGTAGAAAATTTAACATCAATTTTAAAAAGGTCACTCAGAAACAAAGTTGTAAATGACTATGTGCCACATTTATAAAAGACACAGACTTCATATGATATCTGAATGTCTTCACATCCGTTAGCTAGGCTGAGCACAGAAAAGCCATGTGTAGGGATTGTGTGTATTTACACATCATACTGAGATAATTTTCAGAGTTACTACCATCCTGGTAAGAAAGATTCATAGGAAGTTTAACAGCATATGAAAAATAAGGAAAGTCTTTTTTTTCCCCTTATTCCTCTGAGCCTTGAGGCTAAGTCTGCATTTAAGGAACACTACCTAGAACACAGAAGGAGCAACATGGACTGTACACTACAAGAAGTGACCAAAACCCTTTCTGTGGTTATGACTTATTATTGATGTCATCTAAATTGATATTTTAAATTATAAAAAGTAGTTAAATCATGCCCAATTTGAAAGCCTCAAGACCGTGCATTCTTTCTTTGCATCTGCTATGCTGGCAATGCTTTTACCCAGATTCCTCCAGCACTGGGTACATTATTTTTAGAACTTGGTTTCCTCATCATATTTATAGAGAAGATAGTTAATTCATATTTTGCACCACAGGAAGAGACTGGAATAAAAGTGGCTATCATAGGAGATTTTGAATACAGACAAAGAAACCCATAGGTTCTCCCAAATCACCATCAGAGAGACTTTCCTGAGGACACCCTGACACACAGCATGGCTTCAGATGCCATCAGCATCTCTCATGCTGGGAACTTTCGAGTCCAGCAGAGTCACTTAGGGAAAGTGTTTAGACCAGCTGTTTCGGACGGATCGTTTTAGACTCTCCACTTGTCGTAATCTGGTGATTAAAGAATCAATTTAAGACCATGATACCTAAATATGTTCTTTTAAGGGAAAATAAATATTAAGTCAATAATTAATTGAGGAAGAAAGAGACAATGGCATATCCTGAAATGTCCTCATCCCACTTTCTGTGTTGTGTTCCCAGCTTAAACACAGAAGGATGTCTTTGCTAACTCTATCTGTTCGTGAAAAGTTGCTGTACCACATAATTAGCAGTCTTTGATGCATTTTGCTGATGATAAAGAATCAAATTCCATTCTCCCCCCAAAAATTCATTCCAGTATTTTTAGGTTTAAACAAGATGTCTGGGAAAAGATGTAAGAGAAAATTTCTCTCAATTAACATGTGAAAGGAATGACCATTTTCCAGAGATGGCATTCCCTACAATATTCCACCCGAAATAAAGACTAGAAAGAACTGCGACTAAATCCCTAAACAAGGGTCAGGAGGAGGAGAATGATTCTGAGAAGAACCAAGTTAACACCTGCCCACAAGTGGGGTAGAAAACACATAATTCCTCCTAAACAAACAGCAGCTATTTTTATAACTAATGTTGTGCTAAATATTAACACTTTTCCTGAATAATTTCACTAATCCTCATAAGTACTTCCTGAGGTGAGTTCTATTATTTCCATATTCAAATGAGAAAACTGAGGTTCACTGAAATCAAGTTCCCAAAGTCACACAGACAATAAGTTCCCATCTTAACTTCTCTAACTGTCAATGCTACTGCACTTCCACTCCACCCTGTGGCATCACGAAAAAGCTCAGCAGAGACGATAACAAGCACAGAATATCTTAGGTAGCATTTATGAGTTTCTCTTTGCATGTGTGTAGACCTCACTAAATATTTAGGTCAATAAGGAAACCACAAACCAAGAATATTTGAGAGTATATGAAAGTGTCTCATGTCCTTCAAAGTTTGAACTCCTATGCCCACCCCTTGGGCGTATAGACTTAGATGACTGATGAGTATGAATGTTTTAGATTCCTTGAACAGCCATGTAAGTCTATTCGTACATTTAATTCATACTTTGCCTGGGGCTAGCAGTCCATGGTCAGAAATGCTCCCGGCACCACGCTCGCTCCTAAGATGGTCACCAACTTTAGCCAGGTAAGTGATGACTGCTCTGCAGCTGGTTCTTACTGGGTACGAGGTGAATCTTTCAGTAGGAAGTATTTCTAGCAAGTTCTCCTGCTGCTGAGGCCAACAGAAGGGTAGTGGCATTGAAATGATACATGCTTAAACTATTGCTCCAACACATGCGTACACAAGTATATGTGTCTATTTAATAGACTTTACTTTTTGAAGTCTACTCACAGCAAAATTGAGCTGAAGCTATAGAGATTTCCCATGTACCCCTTGCCACACATCACAGCCTCCCGATTGTCAACAGCCTCTGCCAGAGTGGCACATTTCTGACAATCAATGAACCTACATTGCAATGCAGTTATCGCCAAAGTCTGCAGTGTACATGAGAGTTCTTTCTTGGTGTTGCACATTCTATGGGTTTGGGCAGATGTATAAGGGCACATACCCACCACTGTAGTATCATACGGAAGAGTTCTGCTGATCTCTGTGCTCCGTCTACTCACTCCTCCCTCCCTCCTAAGCCCTGGCAACCGCTGATCTTTTTCCTGTCTCTATAGTTTTGCCTTTTCCAAAGCTATATATTTTTTGAAACATTAATTACCTGAGATGCCCTGGGGGAAAATACCTTATTAGATATTCACAATGAACATTGCCATTTTAAAGGCTCTGAAAACCCCAGCAGTTAAAAACTGGTTCTGTTAAATCACTGTGTTGTAGCCAATGGTTCCCAAGCACTTTTGAGGGGAGAAAGAGTTATATCTTCATTCCTCCCCTTCTCACTCTCTCCACTGTCACTCCATAGTCCACAACCACCTCTGCCCTCACCAAGGCCACCAGTCTCCAAATCTGGTCGCTCACGAAACTCCCGCTCATTTTCTATCCTATCTCCTCTTAGCACACATAGTAAAATCTCTTTAAAATATCAACTGGTTTTCCATGGCACTAAGGTGAAATCCAAACTCCTTCCCATGTTCCAAGGTCCCGCCCGTACCATCTGACATGGAGCCAACCACTCCAGCTTTGATTTTGATTATTCTCTTCATTATCTGCAAATCTCATTGTCCTTCCACCACCTCCTAGACATGCTGACCCTCCCACATTTCTGGAGATTTGCTCTTGCCTCTGCCTAGTGTCTCCGAGATTTTTTATGGCTCCTCATCCTTCAGATATCAGTTCATCTTTTCTTCAGGCAAAGCTTTTTTTTTTTTTTTTTTTTTGAGGCAAGGTCTGGCTCTGTCGCCCAGGCTAGAGTGCAGTGGCATCATCATAGCTCACTGCAATCTCAAACTCCTGGCCTCAAGCCATCCTCCATCCTCAGTCTCCCAAAGTGCTGAGATTATAGGCCACTGAGATTATAAACCACTGTGTCTAGCCAGGCAAAGCTTTTGTAACCAGCTAAAGCAGCAACCTTCTCCCCTGCCCTTCTCAATGTTACTCCCTATCACAGTGGTTTGCAAAGTGTGGTGCCCCAAATGACAGCATCAGCAACAACTGGTAACTCTTTCGCAATGCAAGGTCTCAGGCTCCATTCCAATTCTGCTGAATCAGAAAACTGTGGGGATAGGCCCAGGCATTCTGTGTATTAACAAGGCTTCCAGGGGATTCTAATACATGCTAAAGTTTGCATTGTTCTATGGCAGTTTCCTATTTCCTGCATGTTTGTCATAAACTGTAATTTCTTCTTTGTATATTTAACCTGTTTTGTTTAACAGCCTCAACAGACTCATAAGAACTGTAAGTACAGGACCCTATGTCAGCAATCATTATTGCAACATGAGACCATAGCTGAGGCTAATTAATATTTAGTGAATGAATGAATGACATGGAACATACCCTGGGAAATATTGCTTTACATAGTACCTATGTTAATTTATGGCTAAACTTCAAGTGTCATGAACCACGTTACCAATATTTTCTCTCCATTTATTCAGTATTTATGGACATTTGTTATATGCCAGGCACTATTCCAGACACTACATACAAACATGAGCAAGCCCTATTCTGAAAGAATTTACAGACAAGTGTGATACAAAAACAGGTAAATACATAATCATTTCATTCTGACAAGTAGTACTATAAAGCATAGCAAAACCTATCAAAAGCATAAAAAAAATACATGCACTTGTCGTTGACATAGTTATTCCAGTCTAAATATTAATGCTAAGAAAATAACCAGAGATATACACATACATTTATCAAAAGGATGTTTGCCAGCATTATTTATACCAGCCAAAAAAAATCAGAACTTAGAAGTAAAAGAATGAAGAATAATTCAAAAATTATCCTAAACATAGGATAGAATACTAAAAAACCTGTTGTAATTAAAAAGAATTCTTAATGACATGTGAAATTATTTCTAATACACTGTTATGTAAAAAAACTACACTACACAGTTTTTAATTCTGTATAAAAATAGAAACATACTTAAATATATTGGGGAAGTATACAAAAATATTAACATAAGTTACTAGGGTGGTATAACAAGGAATTTAATTTTTCTCCTTTTATTTCCAAATTTTCCACAATGCACTGTGACAGACAGAAAATGTGAAGAGTAAGGAGTTGGAATGGAAGGAGCAAGCAAACCTGCTATGTGGATTAGGAGGTGTCATCACTGAGGAGGTGTCATTTGAGCTGGGACTTGAGAAGGCATGGGAGCTGGTGGCAGGAAGAAGTGTCAGCAAAAGCAGGAGTCAGGAAAGGGCAGAGTGTGTTTGGGGTATGAGAACAGCTCGATGAGGCTAAAGCAGTTGCAGAAAGGACTTGTAGTTATCCACCAAATTTAGCCCACAGAGAGCAATCTGTTTGTTTACCTTCTTAAAAGAAAACAAAGCCCCATATGGACAATGGCATTGTTTATTAATCAAAATCAGAATTTACTTATGCATAATGGGCCATCCATACTCCCTGGGCTCTGTTCTCAGCATTCTGAAAAGCCATAGACAGCTTTTCTGCTGCATAAAGAATACTGCAAATAAACAGAAACCATAAAGAGGTTTCACTCGGGCTGGATTATTATGAGATAACATCAGATGGAAGAGGGAGGAGGAGGACATTCAAAGATAGCCTTATATCTTAGACCTAAAAGCTCCCAGTGCCAGAATTCTAGAAGCAGGCCTAATCCTGGGGTCTGGCCCTCATCAATGGCCAAGAAGACTGAATGAGCAGTAAAATACCTCTTTGATGCTTGTTCATCACTCAGCACCAGTACAGAAATTTCAAAGGCCATGATAAGTGACTTGACAACCTGGAGACAGATGATAAGGTCTCAGCTTCTGATCACTAAACACAATAAATCCCTTGTGAACAGGTGCTACTAATTTTCTTTTTTTTTTTTTTTAAAGACCCATCTTAGTTCTGTCAATCATTTTCAGGTCAACTGCAAGTATGCCTGTTGACTTGAGGCATAGTCTTATTTAGCTAAAATTCAGTTAAATCTGAATTTTGGGAAGGGTACCTGTGGTTTAAATAGAAGGGATTGGCTTGAAGATGACTTATATCTGGTTTACAAACACAAAAGTCAACAGAGCAGTGGCAGATGATGAGTTACCTACCAAAATCAGTTCTTTCCTTCCTCAGCAAGAATAAAGTTTTAACTGGCTGCATAATTAGAAACATTTTCCAGCTTCCCTTGCTGTGGCAGTTATGCTACTATTTTTCGGCAAACTATTTTTCTGTTTTTCTTGGGCACACAGCTAATCTATGTTTTCCAGTCCCCTTTGCAGTCAAAAGAGGCCATCCAAGTGAGTTCTAGCCAATAAAATGTGGGTAGAGATGGTATATACCCTATCCTGGTCCATCAAAAAACTTCCAAGGTAAGGTCTCTCTCTGTTCCCACTTGCAGGAGAAGAGAAAATCTGAGAACCTGCAGGAGGTCAGAATGTGTGTACCCTTGGAGCTACATGTTCTACTTCAAGGAAGCCATCCTACAGGAACACTTGCGCCTGTACACAAAAAGGCATTTCCTATAGTCCGCAACCATAGGAAAGTGGTTAAGCAACTTCTAGAATATCCGTACTATAAAATACAATGCAACATTCGAAAAGGATAAAAAGGTTCTGTATGTGCTGTCATGGAAAGATCCTTAAGACCTACTGTTGAACACCAAAGCAAGTGGCAGCACGATTCATTCCAGAATACAGAAACGTTTATTGGTGGTTTATCTGTCAGGTAGTGTTCTAGGTAATGGGGATCAAGTGGTGAACAACGCAGACAAAAACTCTTGCCTCTACGGAACTTACATGCACACAGAATGTACATTTCAAAATCTTAAAACATACTTATATTTACTTCTAAATACAGAAAGAAGATCCAGAATGATACTCACCAAATTATCCATGGTGGTGACCTCCAGAGAGTGGGGTCAAAGAGGGCATTTTAACTTTTTGGTCTATATTCTTCTGTGTTGTTCAAATTTTTTCTATGGGGATGCATTTGTGCATTTGAATTTTTTTTATTGGAATGCATTCCAATAATGGAAAAAACTGCCCTTCAGAGGCCTGGCTATGGAACCCCCAAGGGCCACCACCGTAGGACAAGGGTGAGGCACCTCTTCTCCTTCCTCAATCAGTGCCTTCATCTGTTTTGCTTATTTAAGCCCATGAGTAACATTTCTTTCGATCAAAGCTTTCTGTGGCAACAAAAGTTTAATAAGAACCAACCAACCTTGCTCATAATCAGAAAATTAAAATGCACAAAGGAATAAGGATAAAAAATCTCACTTGGGCATAATACTAGACAATCCCGGATCACTTAAGGGTTTTGATTGTCCAGCCCTTTTGTTACTAAGGCTCCTCTGCCCGTAAAGGACAAGATTTCAGCTTTTCAGATGTCAAACAGCACTCAATAAACATCACAAATGGGTTCCGGTGTGGAAAATGCATTTTCAAATAGAAGAGTTTTTGTTTTATTTTATTTTAAAATTGTGTTAGCACCTAAAAGACCCCTGTAACAGTGAAGATAAAGTTAATCCAGTAATGCATTTACCATAGTAAACCTCCAGAACAGAAACACATTACTTTCCTCTGATGGAATTTTAAATCAGCGTAAGGGATTAAACAGCATTATCCAGCTGATGGAGGACAACTTGGAAAACACAATGGATTATGGGAAATGGCCATCCTATGCACAACCGTTTGTGTTCTTGGAATTCCATTTGGACCTTCCATGATTAATATGTCTGATATAATTCCGGAGAGCTGGAATATCTTCTCCTTTAACTTTTCATTTCATCTTTTCAAAAGGCTCACACAAAGCAGAGCCAGGCCTTCATGCTCTTCTTTCAGACTGTGGTTTATTATGATCCAGAATTGAATTAAAGTAGTGTATATGGTTTCATTCGACAATTCCTCTTTCAGTGTTTGATTGACTAGGGGAAGCAGAGTACATTCTCGATTGTATTAGTACATCCACCAAAATAATGAATTATGGCCTAACTACAAAAATAAATGTTGTCTGACAGGATACAGGGTGAGTGGACTGAATGACACTCTGAGCCCAAGGGTGATCCAAGTTCACCTTTTTCCCTTTACTTTCCCTTTCAGCTCGCCAGTGGGCTCCAGGGTTTGGCTAGTCTCTCCAAAGTTTTGTTTCATACATATAAAATAAGGCAACTAGATAGCTATTTTAGATTGAATTCTCTCTCCATCAATCCAGCTTTTCCTGAAATATTTTAACCATAGAGGCCAACTGAAATTGCTACGGGTTGTTTTTTAATGTGACTTATCCAGATTATCTGCTTTTCTCAGCACTTAAGTCACAACCTACCTACATAGAACATCTCTTCTACCAGATACCTCATCTTTCCACATTCTCCCTTTTCCCACCCCAAAACATTCCTCCCAGTAGCCTGTGGTAATAGGTAATGTTAGCCACAGAAAGAAAGAAAAAACTGTTAGTATTTATAGGCAAAACAAAAGTGGACACTGCATTTTGTAGGCTTGGTGGATTCTGTGGACTTATAAACACTGGGCAAACCCTAAGCAAAATGAAATCTTTCTTTGATTCTCTAGATACTCTAACTTGGTGAGTTGCCTTAACTGGTTTGTCTTTCAGGTTTTTGAAAACTCTATCTACTGAGGTTGTCATACGAGTTAAGTGAAAGGATATATGTAATCTTTTTCATACACAGTGCCTAGCTCATAGAAAGCATTTTACTAAACTGCAGCCCTTAATGTTGTCACTACCAGCAGCAACATGTTTTTATCTTAAATTGAACAATAACCAAAAAAATAAAATAAAATGTGAGAACCTCAAATGTTGGAAAGGTTCTTGGATCCAGATTTTAGTAAAAATCAAGGAAAAACTCAACAATGGTAGATATAAAAAATGAGTGCACTAACATTACTATTGACTGTACAGAGATAAAAAGGATATAAAAGAATACTATGAACAACCGTATGCCAAGAAATTGGTTAACCTAGAAACACACAAATTACCACAAAGGACTCAAGAAGAAATAGAAAATTTGAATAGACCTATAACAAGTAAGGAAATTGGATCAGTAATCAAAAACCTTCCAAAAACAGGGCCAGGACCATATGTCTTCACTGGTGAATTCTAGCCAACATTTAAAGATGGATTGACATCAATCCTTCTCAAACTCTTCCAAAAAGACTGAAGAGGAGAAGACACTTCCTTATTTACTGAATGAGGCTAGCATTACTCTGATAGTAAAGCCAGACAGAGACAACACAAGAAAACTACAGACCAATATCCCTTATGAATACTGATGCAAAAATCCTGAACAAAATATTAGACAACCAAATCCAGCAGAATATCAAAATAGTTACATACCCTGACTGAGTAGAACTTATCCAAGGGTGATTCAATACATAAAAATCAGTGTAATATGCCGCATTAATAAAATAAAGGGGAAAAAATCACATCATCTCAATTGATACAGGAAAAGCATTTGACAAAATCTAACATCCTTTCCTGATAAAACATTCCATGAGTTAGGAATAGAAAGGAACTTCCTTAACACAGTAAAAGCCATATATGAAAATACCCATAGTTAATATTGTATTAAATGGTGAAAGACTGAATGCCTATCCCTTAAGACCAGGAACACGACAAAGGATGCCTACTTTCATCACTTATATTCAATCTAATACTGAAAGTTCTAGCCAGAGCAATTAAGCAAGAAAAAGAAATAAATGGGACACAAATTGGAAATAAAGAAGTAAAATAATCTCTACCTGTAGATGATATAGCCTTATATCTAAAAACCCCAAGCACACATACACAAACTTGTTTTAGCTAATAAATGAATTCAGCAAATCAACACAAAAAATCAGTTGTATTTCTATATAGAAAATGAATATTTGGAAAAGGAAATTAAAAAATAATCCCATTTACAATAGTATATAAAAAATAAAATATTAGGAATAAATTTAACCAAGGTATAAGATTTGTATACTTAAAACTACAAAACAGTGCTTAAATAAATTAAAAATTAAAATAAATGAATAGACACCCAGTGCTAATGGATAGGAAGACTTAGTATCATTAAGATGATAATACTGCCCAATGTGGTATATCTACTTGAAGTGATATAGAGATTCAATGCAATCCCTATCAAAATTCCAATGTTTTTTTTTTTTTTATAAATATAAAAAATGATCCTAAAATTCATATGGAATTTCAAGGGATCAAGAATAGCCACTATGATATTGAAAATGAACAAAGTTGGAGGACTCACATTTCTTATTTTCAAAATTTACTACAAAGCTGTATTAATCAAAATGGTGTGGTGTCGGTATAAAAATAGTTATACAGACCTATAGAGAGAATTTGGAGCCCAGAAATAAACCCTCCCATCTATGGTCAAATGATTTTCTACAAGGGTGTTAAGACTGTTCAATGAGGAAAGAATAATATCTTCAACAAATGGTGCTGGGAAAACTGGATACCCACATTCAAAAGAATGAAGTTGTACCCTTACACCAGATATAAGAAATGAACTCAAAACACATTATAGACTCTAAGAGTTAAAACTATAAAACTGTTAGGAGAAAACACAGGGGCAAATGTGTATGACCTTGGATTTAGCAATGGTTTCTTAAATACGACTCCAAAGGCACAAGCAACAAAAGAAAATATAGATAAGATTGAACTTCACCAAAATTAAAACCTTTGTTCAAAAGACACTATCAAGAGAATGAAAACACAACTGACAACATGGGAGAAAATATTTGCAAATCGTATATTTGGTAAAGGTTTAATATCTAGAATATAAAAAGAACTCTTACAACTCAACAACAACAAAAAAATCAAACAACCTAATGAAAAATGGCCAAAGGACTTGAATAGACATTATCCCAAAAAGAGATACAATTGGCCAATACGCACATGAAAAGATGTTAAGCATCATTAATCATTAGGAAAATGCAAATAAAAACCAAAGTGAGATACTACTTCACATCTATTAGGAAGGCTATAATTAAAGAAAAAAAAGATAGCAAGGATGTGGAGAAATTGGAATCTCACTGAGTTGCTAGTAGGAATGTGAAATGGCATAGTCTCTGTGGGAAACAGTTTTGTAGGTTCTCGAAAAGTGAAACACAGAAGTAGCATATGGCTCAGCAATTCCACTATGAGGTATATACCCCAAAGAATTGAAAACAAGGATTCAAACAGATACTTGTATAACAATGTTCATGTAGCATTATTCACAATAATCAAAAGGTATAAATAACCCAAGTGTCCATCAACAGTTGAATAAACAAAATCTAGTACATATATTCAGCCATAAGAAGAAATGAAGTTCTGATACATGCTACAAGATGGATGGACCTAGAAACCATTCTAAGTGAATGAAGTTAGACACAAAAGGACAATTATTGTGTGATTCTACTTATACGAAATATTTAGAAAAAGCACATTCATAGAGATGGACAATAGATTACAGGATATCAGAAACTAGGGTATAGGAGAAATGGGGAGTTATTGCTTAATGGGTACAGAGTTTCTATTTGGGATAATGAAAATTTTTGCAAATAGTGGTGATAACTGCACAACATTGTGAATGTGATTAATGTCCCTGAATTGTACACTTAAAAGGGGTTAAAATGGCAAATTTTATGTTATATATTTTACCACAATAAAAAGGTAAATAAGTCTATAGATATAATTGTTGACATTTGTAATAGCACCATATTATTAACACACAAAAAACCATTCCGTTTTTCTATGTATAATGGAGAAAAGAAAAAGTATCTTTTATAAACTGAAAATTAAACATATTTTGGCAAATAGAGCTAGGATAGGTAAAATTTAATTGGTTAAATTGCATCAGTGCTGCCTGAATACATTAATAAAAGTATATCAATGTTTACAAAAGTGAATGCAGGGATGTGAGGGAGTAAACTTCTCAGCACTGAAGATACTCATGAAAAATTGCGTGGTCACCCAACAGGGAGATCACAGAAGGAATTTATACAAATGGCAGGACATTGGACGAGGGTCTAGAAGGCCTTCCACATTTTTCGAGACTCTGGGCTTCTCTGAGTTGCACACAACCAGAAACTTTCCCAGGGTTAAACAATTTCCCTTCTTCCTTAGGCAATGACAAACCTCTGGGTGCCAGCGTTCCCGATAACAATTTACTATCCTGGTCTGGCGATGTCTCCAGCGAAAATATTCTTTGCTATAAATCTCCTGAAATTTCCATAGAGCTCATCAGGTTTCATCAAGCAACCATCTGAAAATAATTTTTAAATATCCAGAATGGAACAGATTCCCCTATGAAACTGTAACATAGAAAATAAAATCCTCCTAAACCTAATTGTCACATAATGTTTCCAGGGAGAACATCCAAGGCTATGACATGATTATTAGGGAGGTCATAATAAAGATGTGAATGTAATTTGCACACATGCTGCCGACCTCAAATATGCAGCCCACTCAGAGGCAATTTGAGTAAAAACTGTCATGGCTACTGTCAGTGTTTGTCACTTCTTGATTTTCCTACTCCCGGGGACTGTGTCTGGTTTCATTCTTGGTCTCATGGAAGGCTTGCCCGCGCCATCTCACGCATTCAGTCTTGAATTTTCACTCTTCCTAGATTTCCCCTATCATGAATTTTCAGTAACAGAGAGGACCGTGAAGAGAGGAGATGGGGTCAGTGACTCAAACTTACAAAGCAGTGGCAAACGACAGAGTCATCAAACACAAGGCTGGGCCACAGAAGGCATGTTTAAATAACAATTTGGAAAACTCAGACTCTCATCAAACACATCTGTGCTTTCCATTCTCTACCTGCTGTCTCGCCTACAATGAAGATGCTTAAATCCCCATTAGTGGGGTAGGGCCGCCCTTCTATGGAAAAACAGAGTGGGACCCCAATCTGCTTTGCGGGTCTTCAGAACAGCTGCCAGCTGATCAGAAAGCGTTGAGTGCGGGGATCCAGCGTGGGCACAACAAACGCAGCTGGCTGCCACAGCAAGCAGCGAGGAACAACAACGAAAACGCCATTTGATTCGTGGGCTGAGCCAATCCATCTGGGAAATCTCTCAAAGAAAGTAGCTGGAAATGACATTTCAGCTCCGATTTTCCTAGTCAAGTCTGCAACCTTAAGCCGGAGACTCAAAAATAGCACTCCATCGACGTGGTGTCAACACAGTGACACTCGAGCCCCCTCCCTTTGGTCTTCTGAGAGTGGTGTTAGCTCTTTCAGAGATAACACGTGAGACTGAAGGGGCTAGGTGCTGGAAACAAGGCTGTGCCCACATCTCGTTTCCAGAAAACGGATTACTCTGCTAGCTGCCGATTCTTGGATTTCCTATCATGAGATCTGAACCCCGGGCCTGATGCACAGTGAGGCGTGCGATTGGCATTTGCAGAAACCTTGACATCCCACACTGCAGTTCATGATTGGTGTCAGAGAAAGGAGCGTATTAAATGACTGCCAGCCCGATGATAAGGCCGGTTATTACCGAGGTGTAGTTTCCCCAGGTCTAAAGACTCATAGTGGTGCCACTGAAGCATGCCGGGGAGGAGATAAAATTTAATTAATAATTTCCTTAGAGGCCAACAGTCGATTACAACTATGTTCCTTGCTGTTTTCTGCAATGACCTTATAGCTCATAAACATTATAGATGCACACTTGGTCATAGTCTCATCCCCAGGTTTAATTTATGGCTCAGGTTGTCCTGCGTAATTAGCTAGACTGAAATGAAGATTTTTCAAATGCTAGAAATGTCACGGGCTCTGCATAAGGTAGGTGTGTGCGCCTCCCTCCCTTCTCTTCATTCTGATGCCTAGGACAGTTAACACAATTTCCTGGATTAATAATATGCATCATGGACAAAGCTGGGGTGAAGGTATAGTCTGCTTTTGAGTTACAGGGAACAAATTTTGGTTTCTACTAGAATTGTCGAGTGTGGACACTAAATTAGGTAGCTTTATTTCTATTCCATAGGGTGGTTCAAGCTAATTTGTTTTTAGAAACAAAATTGCAAAGAATGATATAATAAGGATGTAGATTTTTCTTCTCTATAGTAGAATACTTGTTCCTTTGATACGGAACTATAATTTATTTTGGACCTACTATGTGCCGCTTTTTTAGAGCTGTGGGAGAAACAATGTCTGGATTATCTCTGGGATCAGTGCCTCAAAATCTGGGAAACAGTCCATGTTTAATAAATTGTAGGATATTTTATATGTTGTATCATAGAATAAATGGGCGATGTTAATATAGTCAGAAAAATGACAATAATATAGATTAAAAATGATAGTCTCTGTCTTCCTAAAATTGAGAAACAATGTTTGCTGGATGCCTCCTGCCAGGCCCTGTGGTATCGGGAATACAAAGGATGCAGCCCCAAGTAGTGGTTCAGACTTTAAAGGTGACTGTCCAATAGCAAAAGAGACTTCCCTCAACTTGCCAGGACAAAGCCCAAACTCAACCTATGACATTTTCTACTATTATCTTCGGCACATTCTTCTCCCTATTCTATGCTATAGCCACATTATACGGGCTTCACTCTAGTGCCTGGCCAGACTAGAGTCTTAAATGCCTGTTGAATATATAGCATTAAAAGAGACTTCATCTCTATGTCTTTTGTTGGCGGCATTCCCCCTGGTTAGACGTTCTTCACCAAACTCTTTCTTTTTGCCTGTTTATCTAGATCTACTTCAAATATCATCTAAAACACAGTAGAGTGCATTAGCATCCACTTCATTTATTCACTTATTTGTATATATCTCACCTCATTCTAAAACAGTTAAGGCATCACATGTTAGTTGAATTGCATGGGATAGGAATAGCCATGGCTTTGTGAAGATACAGTCTTCAGTGCCAAAGCAAACCACCTTCCTTCCAATTCTCACTCATATTCCGCACAGTGAGGATAAGAGCAGTTAACACTATTGACAACAGTGATTTGCTCTGGACTGTGTTAACCTCTTCATATATAATTATTTCACCTGCGCACACAATACTGCCATGATATATGTATTATTCTCCGCATGTTACAAGTGAGAAAACTAAAACAGACATGCTAAGTAAACCTGCCACAAATCACACGGTAATGGTAGCGTGAGTGTATCAACCCAGGTCTCAGTCTAAATCTTCGCTCTTATCCACTACATTATCCTACCTGAGCTCATCATAAACAGATGTGAAAGCGTGTCTACTGAGCTATGTCACTGAAGACAACAATTTAGGTATTTCCTTGGCCTGTCTGATACCAACAACTCCAGCTAGTTACTTGACCACCTGGATATTTAGTTTACATGAACACAAAAGGCTGGATATTTAATAAGCTGTGATACTCAAGCAAAGACTTCCCATCTGAATTCCCATCTGATCTCATCTGAATTCCTTCTCAGGAGGCAAGGCATTTTTCATGAACACAGAACCTAACAGAACTGAACTAAAAAATGGGACAAAGATTCTAGACAAAAAGCACCTGTTGCTCAATCATTACAAGCGTAAAAATGAATTTTTCTATAACATACCACAATATTTCACAGAATCAGACTTGTCCTAAAGTGTTACTTTATGAAAATAGGTAATTTGAGGCTATTACAGCCCCATTAAATCCAAGTGAGATTCAAATAAAGGAAAAAGGAAGATTCTGTGAATGAAATAAGTTTTGGATCAATATAGACTCATCCTCATCCACTGCTATACTAGAACCAGAACTCTCTTGTAGATATTGAGGATTTGAACATTGTTGCTTCAAACTCAAATAAAGATACCATTCTGAACCCTCTTAACGTTTAGGACATTCAGGTTCTGTATCAATCCAAGAAGCTCAGGATCCAAAATTCCCCCTGAAGCAGCTACCCTTGTGGCATACCCACCAATTTATAAGTTATAAAGTTGATAAAGATAGCTCACAGGATTTCACCCTTCATCCTGACTTACTGGATGACAACCTTACTCTTCCAGCTACAAGGTTTTTGTTTGCCCTCTCTTGATTTTCACGTCTTGCACAAATCACATCATGTGTAGCTATCCTTTAAATCTAATATGCCTCCATACTCAATAGTTGTTTTCTTCCTTTCCCATTTTTTTTTTTTTTAAAGAGTTGAGCCATAGTTTTTCAACCCATGCTTCATATATGGTGACCACCTTGGTTTCTGAACTGCATTTGGCTACTTCACTATGTAAAATGCCTGAACTTAATTGGAGAGAGAGGGGAGGAGAGAGGAAAGGGAACAGGCAAGGGCAGAATAAGGAGAAGAAAGAAGAGAGGGAGGAAGAGAAGAAAGAAGAGGAGACAGAGAGGAAAAGAAGGCAGAGTACGGGTAGAAATGTGGGACTGCAAACTGGTTCAGCCTCTGTGGAAAGCAATATGGAGACACCTTAAAGTGATATAAGTAGATCTACCACTTGATCCAGCAATTCCACTACTGGGCATCTACCCAAAAGATCAAATGATACTCTACAAATGGGACACCTGCACTCTAATGTCTATAGCAGCACAGTTCATAATTGCAAAGGTGTGGAAACAACCCAGGTGGCCATCAATACATGAGTAGATTAATAAAATGTGGTATATGTATACCATGGAGTACTATTCAGCTTTAAGAAACAATGGCGATATAGCACCTCTTGTATATTCCTGGATAGAGCTGGAACCCATTCTACTAAATGATGTATCTCAAAAATCGAAAAACAAGCATCACATGTACTCACCAGCAAATTGGTATTAATAGATCAACACTTAAGTGGACACATAGGAATAACATTTATCGGGTGTCGGGTGGGTGGGAGGGGGCCGGGGGGCATGGGCAATATACGTAACCTTAACATTTGTACCCCCATAATATGCTGAAATAAAATACTTTTAGCAACAACAAAAAGAAATGTGGCTATAAGAGTATCATAGGATAATTTATCAATATGGAAAAAATTCCTTAAAATTGCTATCACATATTCTGACTCAAATTCTTCCTTTAGGAAATTTCCTTCCAAATATACAAAAAAATAAGTAGGAATAGTAAGGGTTATTAAGAATATTGGAAAACTGGAAACCAAACATCTGAAAATAGAAGATAAGTTTAACACATTAACTACCATGTGAGTTGTATTTGATTCACACTAGTTTTGAGCCTGGGGCCTCATGAAACGTATATAATTCACATGTCTCTTTACCGTGGGAGCCACGTGAACTATTTTTCGAGTTGCATATAACTCACGCATACAAAACAAAAAAAATAACAAATTTCTCATTAAATTAGAAAGGATCATTTTGTCTTCAAAGTTTTTATTCTATTTTTGTAATAAAACATCATGGCCCAAAGGAAACAAAATTTTCTCTAGTGTGGCACTCAATGTGTTAATGAATTAAAATACATTTATATGGTGGGTTTTCTAAGCTACTGAAAATCATGTGACAGGATATTTGGTGACATATTCGTGATGTATTTCTATTACAGAAGCATGCATGGGCATAGTCTCATCCTCAGGTTTAATTTATGGCTCAGGTTGCACTGCATAATCAGCTAGACTGAAATGAAGATTTTTCAGATGCTGGAAACATTATAGCCTCTGCATAAGTTATAGTATAAGCCTTGGTTTCAGTGAAAATACGTATGCATTGAATAAGGAGACAATGATTTCCACAAAAATGTTCACAGAACATATCTTTGGGTGCTTTAAGTATCCCCTGTTCTGGACCCATCCTTTTCTCTGTAGTTGATTAAACGGCATAAGTAATTTAAAATTTTTCTATTCATGCTTTTTGCATCTTTCCTATTTTCCAAAGTCCATATAATTTTTATAATCAATTAAATGACATGCTATTTTAAAAATAATGTCAGAGGCTTTAAATAGTTTAAAAAACAGCAACAACAACAAAACACTCCTTTAACATAAAGCACCCAAAAGGAACTTCTTGGAGGTGGATGCTTTTCTTTGCAACTGTCAGCAGACACAGGACTGTAGACAATGTACCTGCAAGTCCCCGACAGCAGGTATGACAATTTTCCATGAACAGGAAATGAAGCCTCTGAGGACTAAAGACTTTAATCGCTAAACATCAATTTCCTCCCAGGGCAGGGCAGAAGTTTTGTCACTGTCTGGTTGGGCGAGAGGAGGAGGAGGAAGGCTGTGTTACTATCTCGGTGAACCCACTAGTAACATATCACATTAGAATATCAGGGAGAAGGAATATGAGAGTGTGTGTATGCACCCTTCTGTGTGTGTCAGTAGGTGAGTCCCAGATCTATAAAACTTGGCCCACAGAAGCAGCAGCAGCACCAAAACGGTGAAGGATTGATCAGAATATCTCAAAACCTTATGCACTGAGGACAGCGGCTGGTTAAAATTTTACCACTTTTTTTTTTTTTGCATCATAACATTTTATTTTTTATTTTTTTGGGTGCTGACAATCTTTTTAATTTTAGCGTATTATGGGGGTACAAGTGTTAAGGTTACGTATATTGCCCATGCCCCTCCTCGCCCCCCGAGTCAGAGCCTCAGGTGTGATCATCCCCCAAACGTTGTACATCTCACTCATTGTGTTTGTATATAAAATGGAATGTTGCAGCCTATTTTTTCCCTCCAAAATTGCATCCAACTTCCAGTTTTGTCTGTACAATGGAATGATGTGCAAAGACGATTTTCTCAGTAAACAGCTATAAAAACAAAAGGAAACTTGGGGACTAAAAGTATGAGAAGAAGGCAGCCTCGGTTTTCTAAATGACTGAAATTTTATGTATTTGTAAAAGGAATGTAGTCATTATTTTTAAGCCAAGGATGTTTCTATATCACCCTGAAAAATTGCTGTGAATGAAAATTCCTCCGGACCTATTTTAATTAAGAAATGTATTAGCACTTGTAACACTAGTGGGAAAATTGATTCAAGACAACACTCTTTGGGGATATTAGATATTTCCCCACCACAATCTTATTTATCACATTAACATCTTTAGTAAATATCATAACTGCTGGTAATAGCAAATCAGAATTAATATCAATTAGAGCTGGAATTCTAAATGTGTACAATCTAGCTATATGCTGGTAAAATAAAAGTGCTAGTTCAAGTTGACAGACCTATCAACACGATTCCTTTTCATCTGGATCTTAGCTCTCCAGAAGAGATGACTGAAGATAAATATCTCTACCTCACAAAAGAAGGTTCTAGTATGTTAATTTTACAGAATATCATTTTCCTGGTAAGTTCAGGTCAGACATACTTTGAAATGTAAGAATCATGAAATTTTAGGATTGGACACATGTAAGTTAGATACAAATTTAGAAATGAATTAAAAGGACGGACAATCAACTTGTGAAATCTACCACTGCAAAGAGAAAAGCAAACAGAAAACAAGAGTCACCCAAGAGTATGTAGAAACCTATCAAGCCAAGCTCATCTTAAGGGTCAGGTCTGAGCTTTAGGGTGACTCTGAAGCAAATGGCAAATACATCACGTATTTGGCAATGTGGCAAATACATCAGTAAACACTAATTTAAATGCACTATTGTGGTTCGCTTACGTTGTCAAGTTGAGTGCTTTGGGAGATAGTCAGCCAGGTGTCAATTATGAAGTTGGCATTTTCCTGTTTCTCCAACATGCCGATAAAACAGACACTTGCAGGAACCCTTGGCTACCCCAGCTTTCTACCCACCGGCAGTTACTGACAACTTCCCACCACCACCGAAGTGCTGTTCTTGGGGGCCAGGTTAGTTCCGGGCTATTGAAGAGGTTTACATCGTCCTCTGCTTTCTCTGAGCTCTTAGTTTACAGCTCTTGACTGTTTTTGTATGAACTGTTTCATTCCTTTGCCCATTTGGAAAAAGATGGTACTTGTTTGATTCCCTGGCCCTCTTCCCACAACCCCTCAAACTGGCAGAGGAAAAAAAAGAATGAAGACACACCTGGGTATGATGATGTCATCTAGCAAGTTCCTTCTTATTACAGGTCACTCTTGAGAGAAAAGGCTCCTGGATGCAATAAAAAGATATGGCCTCTAAAATTTTCTTTAATTTCACCAACTCAGGCAGCTTTTCTTTATAACCTAGCTAACAATAACTCCCGTTATTCCTTTTATGCTTATTGTAATTCCAATCAAATGCGTTAACACTCTATAGGGTTTATCTTATTCATTTTTCCCAACTCGATGGAGTGGTTGCCATAATAAATGCCTATTTTGTAGATTAAAAACCTGAAACACAGGCAGGTTAAAGATTTACCCATGGCCATGTGCCTCGTTAGTAGCAGATTTAGGATTTTAAACTTTGGGTCTGTCAAAAATGAAACAAACATACAAAAACAGTGCTTATGAGTACCCTTATTGGTTTCCTTATCCGTGATCTTTGTAGAGGGTTGCAAACTCAGGTGCCAGGCAGGTAATCTGCATGAGTGCAGCTGACTAGGGGTGTGGGATGGGGAAACATGGCGGCCTGGAAGTCTCAGGAGGAAAACCACTGGCCGTTCCAGCTAGCTGTGGCCATGAAGGATATATGTGCTCACTGTGGCCAGAAGATCAGATTTTTAAAGGTTGGCAACTCATTTAAAAACTATTTTAATGGTGAGGGACAACTCCATACTGGCTGAGCAAAAGCCATGTGTAGGTGGAGGTCAGCTGTCAAAGCTTTGAGTTTCTAACCACTGTATTTTTCTTTCTTTAGGCTCAACCCCTAACAAGTGTGATAACAACACGCTGCTTCAATAAAACAACACATCTTTGGCTTTTAAATTTCTCTCTCTCTCTCTCCCCTTCCCCACTGTGGTAACGAGTTGAGTGGCAAACTGTCTTTCCCATCTCTGTTCTTAGAGGCAAAGTCCAAACTGAGCAGGCTTGGTGGAAACCTGCATTTCCAACTGGTAACAAGAATCCTTCCCTCCCTCCCTCCCCCCTTTTCAAGGCTGTTGTGTGAGCATTTCTGAAATTACCTCTAGCTTTCTCATGTGGTTTGGCTACATACTAGCTTCCACTGAATCGAGCTGTATATTGTGTCTTGGAGGAGAAAGAAAATAAATCCCTGTCAGACTCTGAAAAATATAGCTCAGTTTGAACCTTCTCTGCCCAAATTTTAGAGGTGATGATAAATCTCACGCTAACCAACTACATTTTTTCTCCTTAGCACACCTTAGTTTTAAAAAAAAGTAAGAATAGTTGCTCTCTAAAGCAGGGAGGTTGAGGTTGGGCACAGCAACCTACCATTTTAGTTTTAAGTAATTTGGAAAAGCACTTTAAGGTCTATGGTGGAGGGTCCTCTTTTGATACAGTCCTTTGGTTTACAGTTACACCCCCTGCAACAACAGAAGTGAATCTCTCTGCTTTTGGGTTTTGACTCACACAGACCTCTGCATTCATTCCTCCCTCTCAGTTTCTCCCAGAGACCTTAGCATCAGCAAATCAATCTTGCTCACTGTTGTATCCCCGGCACCTGGCACAAACATTAGTAAATATTTGTTGGATAAATGAATAAAATAAAAGAAAGGCTCAGATCAGTTGGGACCAAGATAACATCTATGCAGTGATTTATTCATTCAAATATGTTGGAATGAACTCAGGTCCCTAAGGAGTGTGTTTGAGGAACAAAAGATGGCCACTGTTCAGATCACTGGGAGGCTTTTGTTTTGCTGTGCAGGGTGGAATCTGAGGGTAACAGCTGATCTTGTCCGGATAAAGGAGGGGGAAGGAGGGTTTCGGAGTGGACATGTGGGTTAAAGAGAAAATAGCTGAAACTTGGGGAGCAAACGGGCAAGACATGGGAGAGAGAAAAAGAGATGCTGGGGTGAATGGTGTAACCCTCACTCTAGTCTCTCCAGAAAACTTTGAGCAAAATATTCACTAACATCAATTATTTTGGAATCAAGTAACAGAGCCATTATTAACAGTGTAGCTGCCACGCATGCTTAACATGGAAAAGCAAATATACATACAACACAGTCTCTTCCTTGGAGGAGCAAACAGTCAAAGGTGATACAGCCGGAGAAAACACACCTTAAACTATCACATGAAAACTGCTCAAAGGTACTCACAAAAACACTGTGGACTCATGCAAAGACATTTATTGAGCCTTTACTATGTACCAGGTATGTGGTGGGCCCTGGTGATATTGTGGCAAAGAAGAACAGTCAAGGTCCCCTGCCCTCAAGGTGACAGAGGCAATATATCTAAGGAATCAGTGATGGGGGCAGGGGTGACAGGAATAAAGAGGGGGTCATACAAGGTAATGATAATGGATGGGGTTCAACATTAACTACATGATCAGGGTTGTCCTCTCTGTGGAGTGAAAACTGAGCTGAAACCTAAGGATGGGAAGAGGCCAGCCACATAAAGATCCATACATCAAGGTTTTCAAGAAGAGGGAAGGCCATGCGCGGTGGCTCACGCCTATAATCCTAGCACTCTGGGAGGCTGAGGCAGGATGATCGTTTGAGCCCAGGAGTTTGAGGTTGCTGTGAGCTAGGCTGACACCACGGCACTCACTCTAGCCTGGGCAACAAAGCGAGACTCTGTCTCAAAAAATAAAAATAAAAAATAGAAAAAAAATAAGAAGAGGGAAGAGCTACACGCACATGGCCGGAGGTGGCAGAAGCTAAGTGATGGGGAGGAGGTTGTAGCACGTGGTCAGAAGACTGGCAGGGGCCAGATCTGGGGGACCGAGAAGACGACTAGTTCTGCAAGGATCATGGGTAGACTGGCAAGCGCTCAGGGAAGTTGACTGAACCGCAAAGGTAAAATGTAATCACAACGCAAGGGCCCTGCCATGCAGCGTCTCTGGGGGGGACCGTTCCCAAACGCTGGCCCTCCAGGAGGCAGGAAGTAATGCAGTCTACTTAATTGCCCCCCGGGACCGCTCTGTGTATGAATGTAAAACTAGGGATTATCCCGCCACAGATGCAAATGAAAAGGGCACAGTGGGTCACTGCTTTTCCTGAAGACTCTTCTCACTTGAGGTAGAAGCGAAAATGCCAATTACTCTCATTTCTGTGGAAGGGAACCGAGAGAAGGAGAAACACCAGAGAATTGTGCTTCCGACTGGCTTGAAAATCCTAACAACCACCCCAAAATTAAGAGAACAGGGGGGGGAAAAAAAGCCCTTTGCTCTTGGGGCTTTAAGTGATTAGAAAGAGTTGTTATTTGGCTGATTTTCACACTTCATTAGCATATGCATGATTTAATGAGGGAGCCTGCTGGGGGGGCTGGCCCGGCGAGGGCGGCTCCGCTACCCGCAGACCAGAAACTGGGGCAGTAGCACTGGGAGCACTTAATTGAGCCAGCCAGGCAACGGAGAGCGTGCACAAAAGGGAGGAGCACACGGTGGAGCTTTGGAACAAGCACGGAAAGACGCCGGCTGTCTACCTTCACCCGCGAGCACACCTACACCGAGAGCCTGGATGTCCCTCTCAAGGACAAACCCATCTGTGCTAAGCCTCGCGTTCCCCTACTGCTCTCGCCTGTATCACACGTCGCCGGCTCCAAAGCCCCAGCAATGCCAAGAAGAGTAAAGCATTAGACTATGATCGTCCGCGTTCCACTTAGCCTTGAAGAGCAGCAAGTAGGGTGGCCTTCTGGAGGCAGAATTAAACGAAGGCTGCAAGAAGAGACAGGCCCTCACATTTTAGTACCAGGTTAGACCTGTAAGCAAAGCAGCAAGGACAAAAGTCACAACCAGAGCTTCAAATTCGTTAACATTGAGGTTTTCTTTTCCTCCTCTCGAAACACCTCAAAGGCCCGTGCAAAGGAAGAAAAGAAAGAAAGGGCAAAGAGAGGCTACCTGTAGGGGCAGGACTCAACTACCCGCTGTCACTTGCCTTTCTGGACCTGTTTCTCTGTATGTCTCCTCTGGAGGGACACATATGTGAAAAGTGATGAGAATGGTGAGGGTCTTTCTGAAAAGTGGCAGGGCATTTTACAATTCTCACACCGTATTCTCACCTTTAACACCACTTTTAATGTCATGTAACTTTAAAATTGTATCAATGTCCTATTGATAAATCTTGGCCCATGGAAATCCCAATTTTCCTTTCTCCCTGTCCAATTTGCCACGTGTGTAAGTGTCTCTGTGTGTGTACGTATCTTAAAGGCCTGAGCTAATTAGCATACTCCATACCCCTGCCAACAGCTATTGGTTTAAGTATTAAAAAAAAAAAAAAGTCCAACTTGGACCAATGAGAGTTAGGTCCAGACTTTTGTTGCTACATTGAGAAGATTCCAATATATTACTTTCACTCTTCACACCCAGTCCTCAAATCTCTCCAAACATGTCAAGCATTTTCATACCTCTGTGCTTTTGCAGATGCTATTCCACTTCTTGAATGAATGAAGAAATCTATCAGTTCTTCCATATGTTATTTTGGCTTGAATCCCCAAACCTTATGCTACCATATTTAATTTAATAAGAACATGCTCACGACTATTTATTATACCATACCATTGTCTGTCTCCCCAGCAGCCATTCTTCCTTTCTTCTGCCAACAATCTCCTGACTTTCCCCTATCTCATCCTCAAGTAAAATTTGGTCAGTGATTCCTCCTTTCAACAGCAGAATTAGGCCCCCACTGGCCTATGTCCATCAGGTATTCCATCTCACTGAGGATAGGAAATAGACTTAGGGATGGGCACAGAACCCAGACAGAGCTAACAAGATGTCAGGAACGTTTCCTAGGAATTTAAGGAGATATGAAACCTTGCTCGATGGCAGCCAATTTTCTAACACAAAGCAGCTGGAACAGTGGCTGGGTCTACATAGAAAGCAGAGGAGAGAGACTATTGATCCAGGGTAACATAGCTAAGATCTGGATGATCAAGCTTTACCTAAAACTAGTGTTCATTTGAACTTTTAAGTGTGCCAAACTTTTGATTAGACACATTTTTAGTAGGACTTTTGAGAGGAAGTCGAATTAGACACATTTTTAGGAGGTTTCGAGAGGAAACTCAGGGGCTGATGATATAGGGCCTTGCAGGCCACCATAAGGGCCCTTTTACACTGAGTGAGGTGGGGAGTCACTGAAAGATTTTGAACAGAGGAGTGACATGACCTGACCTGAATTTTCAGAGGAATAAATCTGATTACTGTGTGGAGAATAGATATTTGGGGTCAGGGGCAAGAATGGAAGCAGGAGATTGTTGCAACAATGCATATTAGATAGTAGCTTACATCAGCATGGTAGCCGTGGATGTGATGAAAAGAGATAGGATTCTGGGTAGATTTTTAAAATAGAGCCAATAGGATTTCCTGAAGCATTGCTTGCAGCCTGGGAGTCACCAATGACTTTGAGATTTTTGGCCTGAGGAACTAGAAGGATGAAGGTGCCTTCAACTGGGACAGGGACAGCTGTAAATGGAAAAAGTTTGTTCAGGAGACGATCAGGAGTTCAGTTTGAAAATATTATCTGGGATGTTTTGTTAGACATCCAAGTAGAGATTCTGAAGCAGCACTTGGATATGTAAGTCTAGAATTCAGGAGAGAGGACTTGACTAAAGATAGAAATGTGAGAGTTATTGGCATCTAGATACTACTGCAAATCAAAAGACTGGATGAAATAATGAAGGGAGTAACTATAGATGAGAAGAGTAGATCCAAATATTAATTTAATTAACTCATTTAATCCCTATAATACCTTTATGAAGTCAGCTGTTATTGTTATCCTATTTCATGAAGTCAGTTATTGAGACCCTAATCATTTTCTTGATTAAGGAAACTGAGGTTTAGAGAAGTTAAGATCACACAGCAACTTGGCCAAGAGCACACATGCTCAACTGTGTATAAAAACACAAATAGCTGAGCTGGGACTAAAACCCCAGCAGTCTGACTCTACGGTCTGTGTTCCTAACTATTACCCAATATTGCTGTCTATTCTCAAGTGGGATTATTTAATCAGCTGATGGATGTTTAGGATTAGAAATAAAGAGAGTGTACAGGACCTAAGAGTGGCAACTGAGCTAAAACAATTCAGTTCCTGTCTCCAGAGTTAGATTGCGCTGCAAATACAAAGGTAAGGGCTGAGGTCATGGCATTCAAACACAGGAGACCAGTTTGCCCACTGGTCCTCACACTTGGTCAGATTCATCTGGGATCTTACTAAAAGACACAGATTTCTAGGTGGCCATGTGTAGACTTTGACTCAGTAGATATTGTGTGGAGCTTGGGAATTTCATTTTGACACGTCTCAGGAAATTCTAAACTCTTTTGAGAAATACCACCATAGTACTATTAAATACTTTGGCTTGCCTCTGTCCAGTAACTCTGCATTCAAAAGACCAATACAATTGAACTTTATGTTAGCTTCACAGAAGGGATTGCAACAGAAGAAAGATGTATGTACAGGATATTGACTATAGTTTAGCATGGAAAAATAGCTGATACTCTTTATAAAGATCTTTCGTCTTTTGTCAATTATAATCAATTTCCTACTTGAACTAAAATTGATCTTATTCTTTTATTTATTCATATTAGTAAATGAAATGATTTTGAACTTTGCACAGCAAATGGTGGGTCTTCACTAAATACTCATTGAAAAGATAAGGTGTGTGAGAAATTTATGTCCTGCATTTGTCGGTGGAGACCCGAGTTTAGGTATCTTTTACCTAATGACAGTTGCAATCAAAGTGTAATAGCTTTTAACTTAAGCTAATAGTGACCATACTTTACAATAAACTGCCAAAGCAGAGATATAAATAAAGTGGGTTGCTATGAACGTCCACTTCTTTTAGTTCTGATTAAACAGACAAGTACAGATCTTCTCAGAAATGCACATATCGTAACAATTTGACAGGTGAGTAAGCCCAGAAAAACATGAAAATATAGCTTACATTTGCTTCCAATTTGGTTAGAATCTAAAGGCAATTAATTGCACAAATTATTTCCTCTAATATCAAATGTCATTACCAAATATTTGCACATCCTATTGCTTTCTGTTTCTACTTTGGGTTTTAGAAACACACCTTACAAATTGTGTCTATTTTAGTGATAGGACTAATTACCATATGAATACAGTGGAGTTTTATTTTAACTTATGAATTTTTCCAGAACCACTGACTCATCTAATTTATTGGTTTCATTGGTAATCCAAATGAAATTTGTCTAATTTCCAAAACAGGAAAACCAAGACAACACATAGTTGTTTTTGCCTCCCCCATACTTTTTTTGTGCAAAATAAAATATAGAGGTAAAGGAAAAATTTCTCATTCCCATCCAACCAACTATCAATAATTTGTTCTTTTAATCATATTGTATTAAACATTTACATAGCAATGTAACATATTAAGGTCATGGGCTCCTAACTGCATGTTCATGAGCAAGTTATTGGTTTCTTCCATCTGCCAAATGGTGCTAGTGAAAGTACCCATCTTATAAGGACTGTCAAGAAGATTAGATGAAATCCCACTTCTGGGTATATATCCAAAGGAAATAAAAATCACTCAAAGAGATATGTACACTTCCATATTCATTGCAGCATTATTCACAATAGCCAAGATATGGAAACAACCTAAGTATCCATCAATAGTTTAAGAAAGAAAGAAAATGTGGTGTGTATATATACAATGGAATATTATTCAGCCTTAAAAAAGAAGGAACTCTTATTTAATGGTGAGTACATGTGGGGTTTGTTTTTCCATTCTTGTGATACTTCCCTTAGAAGAATGGTCTCCAGCTCTATCCAGGTTAATACAAGAAGGTTCACCATGTTTTTTTATGCCTGAGTAGTACTCCATGGTATATACATATACCACATTTTATTAATCCACTCATGTATTGATGGGTATTTGGGTTGTTTCCTAATTGAGCAACACTTGTGTACACATATGGAAATAACATTCATCAGAAACCACGCAGGTGGGAAAAGGGAAGAGGGGGTGGGTAAGTTCACACCTAATATTCACAATGCATACTATCTGGGTGATGGGCACACTTATAACTTTGACTCAAATGGTACAAAAGTAATTTATGTAACCTAAATGTTTGTACCCCTATAATATTCTGAAACAAAAACAAGAGAAGGAACTCCTGACATTTGTGACAACATGCATGAAACTGGAAGACATTATGCTAAATGAAATAAACCACACACAGAAAGACAAATGCTACATGATCTCACTTATAAGTGGAATTATAAAAAGTTGAATATAAAGACAGACGATAGAAGGGTGGATACTAGAGGTTGTGGAATGGAGAGAATGAGGAAATGTTGGCCTATGGGTATGTGGATACCCATAGCATATTGACTATAGGTAATAATAATGTATTGTATACTTGAAATTTGCTAAGAGTAAATGTTAAGTATTATCATCACACACTCGCCCCAAAGAAAAAACACGAAATATAACTTTGTGAGGTAATAGATATGTTAACTAGCTTGAATACAGTAATTTCACAATGTATAGCAATATCAAAATGTCAGATTGTATGTCCTGAATATAGGCAATTTTGATTTGTCAAATGTACTTCAATAAATCTGAAAAAAATCAATTGACACTACTAAGAAAAAGAGTATTAGATGGAATAATGCACATAAAATGATCAGCATAGTATCTGGCACACTATAAATGCTCTGCCATTGTGAGTAACTGTCATTTATATCTATGCATATGCTCAACTGGGCGTAAATATGCATGTACATAGGCTTTCCCTACTTTTTGCCACTTTGCACTTCACTATTGCACTCAGCTACCCAGTTACTGCCTAATAAGCATCTGTTTCATCCCTTCCACTGGGGCCATTCATTCAGTGGTGTTTGCTGCTGACTCAAACGATGGTACACCCATGGCTAACACCCATATAAAGACAGCGTTGCAATGGTCTGACATCTGAGGAGCATTTCAGAAATGCAGCGGCACCATCATCTTATTCAACTGGACAATAAAAAGCAAAACACAACAAAGGGTGTCTTCATGATGGGCCCATGTGTGAAGTGGGTACGCTGAGTGATCTGCTCCCATATCTGCCCCTCAGCTGAGTCACTATCAAAGGCAGAAGTCATCTTAAAGAACTTGAAATTACCCACCCTAGCCTCATTATGTGCAATGCAATTTTTATTGAAGGATAAGTTCGGGTCGTTATGAGTTAGAATGCCACTTCCCTGGCATCTGACTGCTCGCGTAGCTACAAGCGGCGTAACATTCTTTTTCTTTTAATGAACATCTATAGAGTGCCTCCAATGTGCCATATATACACTGTGCTGGTGCCTGGGGAGGGTGGGGGGGAGAAGCAGAGGCAAATAAGACAAGATTCCTGAAATGCTAAGCCCCAGAACACACTATTTCTCTACAAATGCCTAGCAGAAAGACCTGGTCCATAACTGATGCTGACGATGAATAAAAAGATTTGCTGAATGAATGAACAAATGTACAATTTGGGCTAGTCCTATCTATATGCTTAGGGTAGAAACTGAAACTAATCAGGCCAAACTGAGGAAGTCTCTGTTCCCAGCTAGTACTGCCAAAAGGCACTCTTTGTTTTGCAGTTTCCAAGCCTGGCCAGGAAGCACAAGCTTTTACTTAGCTAGCCCATTGATTACAAGGGAGTCCAGTCATCTCACGATTACTGCTATTAATTAAGGTCCACTCTGGTCCTTTGTAGTACAAGAGTTAGTGACTTAATACAGCACCCCTGGCAATGGGAAGAATCGGCTTCACCTCACCAGCCTCGGCTCCCAGCCCATAGGAACCTCACCTTTCAAGGTGGAGATAGCAAATCAGCTCAACTCTTCCAAAAATTTTGGAAGTTAACCCTTTGTTAGCTCTCAACATCCCTGCTGTGCCGTCACAGCACGGGGCCCTCCACCACGATCCACACAGTAACCGGCACTGTTCCTTTACAATTAATAGAATAAAGGGCTCTGGGCTACATTCTATCGACTGTTATTTATAGTGTGACTACAATCAGGCTTTAGCTTCCAAGACACTCCAGAACTTGAGCATGTACCATCTGTGGATTCTTATCACACAAAGCAAATAATTGCTTTTTAAAAAAATCCATGCCACTACTGCTAATTTTTTCATTTCTACAAGCTATCGCACTAACAACCTCTGGGTATTTACACAGTTTATTTGATTATGCAGTGGTTTTGTGTGTAGTGAGCATTATACAGTGGGTCTGTGTACACTGAACTCACCATCCTGATTCTGCAAACCAACTCTGTCGCTTTCTCTCTTTCCTGTATTCTTAGCAGGAGGACAACAGCACCCGTCTTTCTGACCTCTGGAGGGATTAACATTCATAAGACCCGGAAAGCTGAAAGATGCTGCACACCCACGCTGAGTGTGACATAACAGGGTATGTTTGTAACCTCACGCTTAAAGAGATCTATCTACTGGGCATCACCAGCTACCAGCAGCTAAGCACATTACTGTCATCAAACGGTATTTATTGAACGTGCAGTAGCTGTCGTGTGAGCTCCAAATTAATGGGGGACTCCTGAGAACCTAATTTTAAAATATCATGCCCCTCTTTGTTACCTGTAATTGTTTGTTTCGGAGACTGACACTTTAATTGGGGCTGCGGGCTCCAATGCACAACTGCAATTTTCCTTTTGAAAGCGAGAAAGCGGCCGCCTAAGGACGCCTGGCTTAGCTCCTGAGTTCAGGGGTTGGGGGGGGGGGCAGCCAGAAGTGCCGTGACCATGGACGAGAACTGGAGCTAATCTCAGGTGCAGGCTGGGAGATGGAGAAATAAGCCATCTGTCCTCTTTCATTGTCACCGTCCCATCACTTTGCCACCCTAGACAGGCATGTGTCTCATTTCTAGTCTCTTTCTCAGGAACTTTCCATTTTTATCCCCAGTATCTTCAAGGGCTTAGTGGCTCTGGTTTGGATCCTCTAATTGGCTTTTACCCATTTTAATGCTCCCAGAAGCCAGATTGGCCCTTTTCTTGCCTACTTTGTTGCAACATTTTTCACTCCGTTGCCTCATTTTTCTTGTTTTTGATTCTTCCGATGAGGCTTAGTCTCCTCTCTCCCCTCATCTACCACTGGAGAGATCTGCCATGACTCTGGCGTCCCTGACCTTCCACTGAGAATGCCTTTTCCCAGCTGGTATTTCTCTAATCCACAGCTTTCACAGTCTTTGGTTTGGATCCACAATGTATTCTATGATGATCTGTACCCCATGAACTCCTCATGGACAGGGACAGGGCAGAGGATAAACCTTCATACAACACCGACCAGAGCATGAGCCTAGAGCAGGATCTTGGGATGTATTCTTAGATGAATGCTATAATTTAAATGATGTAAGTACTTTAAAAAGAATGTTCTACAGATGATAAAATCAACACCTAATAAAATCCCACCACATGCTGGTACTGAGAACAACAACAACAGAAGTATAAAAACAGTAACTACTGATATTTACTCAGCCTTTAACGCTCCAGGCATGTGGCTGGGTGTTTTGCCTGGATTATCTCTTCTAACCCCGTCAATAACTTTACAAGGCAGGCACTGATACTATAGATGGGGAATTGCAACTTGAAGAGTTAACTTTCTCTAGGGTATGCAGGTAACGAATGGCAGGTCTTGGGGTCAGGTCCACGTCTGTCTGACCTCTAAGCTTGCTCGCTCTCTTAGCCATTTTATTGCTACATCCTCTTTTTCCTTGTTCATTTAGAAGGCTCTATTCAGGCTCAACCGGAGTGACTCTGAGACTTTACATTATAAAAAGGACTTTACATGCTTTATATAGAAGGATAGGTGATGAATACTCACTGAATACTCAGAAGTGACTTTTTGATTTCTGTAGGGAATGTCTGCTGATTCCCATTCTAGGACAGGCAGTACAAAACCATGGCCAAAGAAAGTTTACCTACTCTCCAATTCTTAGGTGGAATAATGGTTTCTTCACTAAACCATGAGGGGGCCAATCTGGGTTTTTATAGCAAATCTTGTTTTCTGGCAATGACCATATTTCTCCTGGTCTTTGTCTTAGAGGTTATCTGCAGCAGGCTAATTTAAATTTTAAACACAGTATAAATTTTAACAGAGAGAGAGAACATAAATGAGAACGAATATGAAAGATTTGGGCTGGTGGTGGTGGTTAGTGGGGGGCTTTATTTACTTCTGGTTAAATACCAGTACTGCAAATAGCCCAAGGTCAGTAAAAGAGGTGTGAAACCAATTAGGGTGTCTCAGCTTCTGGCTGCCTGAGGCTATGCATATCGCACACCCAAAATATACAGTTTTGTAAGGAAGTATGGACAGGCTGCAGTGACTGTGCCATGCTGTAGTTACTGCGCCATGCTGCACAATGGCATGGTGCCAACCGAGCCTGGGACAACACATGTCCACTCTTCAGTCTTGGGTTAGAAGTGCAGCGACCCAAGAGAAGAGCGGCGAACAAAAGAGATTCAGCAAGAGTGGGAATGAAGCATGCATCATAGACAGAGAAGATCGCCATGAAACGCTTAAGCAAAAAAAAAAAAAAAAATCTGCCAAAGCTATACAGCTCTCTGCTAATGATTGTGACTGTAATTTCTGCATATTTTAACAGATGTTCTGTTTATAAAACTGCAAACGGATTTAGGGGTTATGAATAAAGCCAGGAGGCCCTGGAGATGTTTCTTTGTATGATTAACTGACCACAGGCCATTTGTTTTACAACAAAGATGCTCAATGATCCATCGTCTATGATTTACACCAGCACATGTATACTAATGGCTGATGTCTCCATGGTACTTCTCATTAGCATCAGAAGGGGGAGTGAAGGAAAACAGATTATGGGAATAGCTCTCCCATTGCTCGACACGATAGTTCATTAGTGGGTGTGGAATCGATCAGAAAAAAAATAACTATAAGCTGAGATTCGAATTGTCGTAACAATGAAGGGATCCAGTTCAATGATGACAAGAAAGTACATGGCTCTTTGTAACTCCAGCTGCATGCACCTTGATCGTCTGGGATTGAGAGGATATTCTGTCATTTCCAGTAAAAGAAATCATGTTAAAATTTCTAATAATGCTAAACATAATAATATTACTGACTTGTATTGATCACCCAATTATGCATCAGGCATTTTGCTGGGTGATTTACATAAATCATCTCACTTCGTCTTCACAATTATATATTAAAAGGATCCATGGGCTGAAATCAGAAAGACATTAAGGTCAGGGGCATCCCAGGCTACTGGCTTTTTCTTCCTCATGACCCTTCCACTCATCGGTGGGGGTGCTCTCTCTGCCAGGTGGATTTTCGCTTACTCATACTCACTGCTGCCTCATTACGTCACAGGCCTGACATGAACTCATCGTGTCATTTCATCTTAAGTTCTCAGAGCTAAATACCAATGCTATTTTTTGCTAAACTCCCAAGAGGAGAAATCCGAGAGGCTCAGCTAAACTTTTTTTGGGGGGGAGGATACTGGGTCACACAAAAGGCCGCATGCCAGCCTATTGACTGGCTGCCTTCCTGTGGTCTTTCTGCGCTGGTCCAATCAGCTGTGGTTGGATGGGGTGGGAATGACACAGGGGCACAAAACAGGGCCCCTCGCCAGGGAAATGAAATCAGGATCTGTAAGAGAAATCTGCACTCTCATGTTCATTGCAGCATTATGCATGATAGTCAGATGTGGAAGCAGCCTAAACGTCCGCTAGTAAATGAAGAAAATATGGTGTGTGCATGTATAAATATATACACAATGGAGTATTATTCAGTCTTTAAAAAGAAGGATCCTGCCATTTTCAACGACATGGATGAACCTGAAGGACATTATGCCAAGTGAAATAAACCAGATGCAGAATGACAAATATCACATGATCTCACTTATATGTGGAATCAAAAACAGTCAAATATATTGAAACATAGTAGAATGGTGGTTTTCAGGGGTTAAGGGGAGCAGGGAATGAGAACATGTTGGTCAAAGGGTATAAAGTTTCAGCTTTGCAAGATGAGTAAGTTCTGGAGAGCTAACGTACAGCAATGTGACTATAGTTAGTATCAGTATTTTGCAGACCTGAAATTTGTTAAGAGGGTAGATATTAAGTGTTCTTGACACAGATACACAGAAAGGAAATGGTAACTATGTGAGGTGATGGATACATTTAATATTAATAAGCTTGATTGTGAATATTTCACAACACATTTATATCGAGTCATCAAGTTGTATACCTTAAATACAATTTCTAATTGTCAACTATACAATGAAGCTGGAAAAATTGGGGCCTCTCTATAAACTTTGAGTGGAGACTAGAACAGAGCAGATCCTCTTAGACGGGGAAGTCACCATCAGTAAGGTGGCAGGGAACGCACGGGATGTGGGGTCAGGCCACCAGCTTCTGCCTCTTACTAGCTGTAGGATCTCAGGCAGTTCTGTTAGAAGACTGAGCTTTATTCACTCATCCATAAAATGGGAATTATTACAATTACCTACTTCATAAGGATGTTATGAGAAGAGATGTACAAGTACTTAGCACAGCGCCTGGTACAGAATCCACACGTAATAGATGCTAGCTATTATCATAATTCTATTAACACATTTTAGCAATAAGAAACCATAATTGCAATAATGTCTCCATGGATAAGTCCAAATTCGAAGATGAGTTGGTGCTCCAAGTGGCCCCACTTAACTATGCTGGAACGAGAGGGAGGAGCAGCTGCATGTGTCTGTCAATCAAATCAACTGGGTAATTCTGTTTTTATTGTGAACAGACAAAAGCTGGGTCCTCAGCTGGATCCAAATGAGATTTTTTTGTGTGTCTAACAGAAGTGGAGAGGATGTACCCAGACCCTCCTGAATGACCCTCACAAATGGCTAATGGTTCTTGGAAATAAAGGAGTCTCATCTGACTCAGAGGAACTCACCACAAATTTCAAGCTCTGGCCCTAGTTTAATGCCCCATCCAGAGTCCTATCTCCCAAATTCACTTTCCCTGTTGTCTCTGGAATGCATCAGATCCTTCTATTGGAAATGTCTGGGTCGGTACCCAACATCTGGCACAGCCATCCCCAAATTTGTTGGATAATTAAATTCTACCCAAGAACTCAACAGGGGGTAGCAAATGAATACCTGAGGGCACTGCCTGGCTTTGGAAGTTTCATTTGAGTGCATATTATCACTATGTGTGTGTATTTGTGAGCACAAAAGAATTAGTAAGCGCTCCTGAAACATCATCTCATTCCATCTGTTGTCAAAGTTCATATTAAGCACCAAATCCAAGGGAGGATAATGAGTTATGTGAAAATGAACTTGTGCTTGGAATTTCAATATCCCCAGGTGATGCAAATAGGCACATTTGAGCTGGTTCTGAAAGATCCCAAGCTCTGGGACACAAACATATGGCCCAAGCTATTTAGTCAGATAAGATGTGGGATTTCCTACAAGTAGGGTTTTGTCAGCAGGTTGGTAAACAGTTTTTCCTCAGCTTGGACACTCCAAAATCACGGTGGGGGGTGGGACGAGGATATAGCGAGGGCTTTCCACAAAGGACATGCTTACAAGAAAATGACATCAAACTTTCATTTTGTGCCCCAAGGCTCAGAAGCCAGCCCCAGTTATGCAAGTGTTTTGGACCCAAAGGACTTGTGAGGAACTGGAAGGAGTCCAACCTGGCTATTAGAATTAAGCTTCAGATAAATTTTACTCCTGTCCTCACTATCGACATTAATAAGATGCTCAAGGAGCTGGAACCAGAGCCCGAAGGAATGCTCACGTCATAGAAAGCAGGATACACAGGGAGAGTGGGAGTGGATTTAGCTTATGGATTGCTTCCTTCATTTGCTCCAAATGCTACTTCTCTCTTAAAAATATGTTTACTCCACAGCGCGCATGTCTAACGCCGTCCAATTTCTTCCAAATGCTTTAACAGCTACTATTATTTATCCTCAATTAGAGCACTTTGAAAGTGTTAGGAGACCAAATCCCCAGGGAATTTGTGATGGAAAAATCTTCCTACGCTGTGTATTTCTCAGTGCTGCACGAAACCCACCATTAGAACTACGGAAGCCCAAGCAAACATCTCGTGTGGGAGACCGTTTCCAAGACGGTGCTGGGCATCACCAGCCACATTTGTTAACTTTAGTACAATTTAGACACTTTTAAAGATAAAGGTCATTAATATTTCAACACATCATTAAATTTAAATTCAGAACTGAGAACTGTTATGAGATTTCAACCCCGTCCTTAATTAAGTATTTTTTTTTTTTTTTTGAGACAGAGTCTCACTTTATTGCCCAGGCTAGAGTGAGTGCCATGGCATCAGCCTAGCTCACAGCAACCTCAAACTCCTGGGCTCAAGCAATACTGCTGCCTCAGCCTCCCAAGTAGCTGGGACTACAGGCATATGCCACCATGCCCGGCTAATTTTTTTTTTCTATATATATTAGTTGGCCAATTAATTTCTTTGTATTTATAGTAGAGATGGGGTCTCGCTCTTGCTCAGGCTGGTCTCGAACTCCTGAGCTCAAACGATCCGCCCACCTCGGCCTCCCAGAGAGCTAGGATTACAGGC